>VZTU01013340.1:2278-69280 GCA_013400835.1 Zapornia atra
CGGCGCGCGCCCTGCGCCTGCGCGTCCCTCCCCTTCCCTCCCCGCGCATTGCGCCCGCGCGGCGCCGCGGTCGGCGTTGACAGGAGCTGCGGGCCGCCTGACGTCCGCAGCCAGCAGCGGCGGCCTCGGCGTCCCCTGCATGGCCTGCGAGCGCCCTCCACCTCCTCCGGGAGTCGTGCGGGACCGGGGTCGACGCCCGTCCCCAGCCGCTGTCTGCTGAGAAGCGGGACGGCAGCGCTTGCGGGCCCGGGCCCGGTTCCACGGGGACGCCTCCCGGTCCTTGCTGAAGGCGCTGCAGGGGCAGCGTTTTGGAGGGGGAGCCGCCGGCCCCCTACCCCCCCGGCGCTTACCCCGGCAGCGCTGCGGGCTCGGTGCATCCTCGCTGCTGAGCGGGCGGCGGCTGCTCCGTCGTGGTTGGGCCGTAAAGCCCGGCCAGGGCCCTGCGGCACCCGACTGGCCTGGGGAGCGGGCGGGGGACAGCCGCCAGCTACAGCCCGCAGCTGCTGCCTCCCCGGCTTCCCCGTCCTCGCGACTCGAGCGTTCCTGTTTTGTAAGATCCGAAGAGGAAGAACGCATCACGCCTAACCGCTCTAGCATAATCTCACCAACATCCTACATCCATTGTGCTAAACCATTAGGAAACAAGTCACAACTGCCCCTTCTTCGGCCCAAAGCAACCAAATCGCTTCCTTCACTTCTCTGCCACCACAAGACCCCCCTCAACCAGTAACACCAGATATGTTGCTGCATACCCTGCCCCAAAACCCATCCTTTGGTGAGCAGACACAAAAGCATCCTCATAAAACCAGCACCATCACATTTTACTTCTCCAGGTTTTCCACGTATCTACAAGCACCCCACATTTACTTAGACCTCGCCAGCTGTCAGGTACGAAAGACTGACATTTTCTTCCTCTGGAGAAATCAAATACTAAGTAATTGTTTTCCAGTATCGAGTTTGACAGGACAGACTTACAAGTGCACACAGATCTGTTTAGCCAGCTGCCTGTACAAACACGTGTAACAAGTCGCAGGTAATTGTTTACACGCAGTGTTTATTGCAAATTACTGTCACTTCCTCAGGATGTTTGCATGTTTTATAACAAAGCTCCAGTGGATTGTTTTCTTGCAAGGGCAGACCCTGGTGATGTGCCTTCCTAAGTGCTTAGCTTGTCCCATCACTTAAGGAAATTCTGCAGTTTCATATTTAAAAGATTACTTGTTTTACAAATTTCCACTTCCAGAGTCAGCAGTGATGGTTTCCATAGGGGATAAATGAGAGATTACTTATTTTACTGGGCCGGGGGAGGATGAGGCAAAGACATGCCACTGCAGAGGATTATTGTTGAAGTCCAACAGCGAGGAGCATAAACACCTAAATGCCAAAGACAGGAGGAGGAGGAGAGTGGTGAAGTTGTTCTTGAGCTCTACCTGTTCTTTGTTTAGTTTATTCTCCTGACTTGCATTATCCCCTTTTTTCTCCCTCCCCCTTCCCACCCCAGCTGCTTTAACTCTGCTTGTGTTTCTGCCCAAGATGACTATCCTGTACTGAACGTCCACGTACTAAGGAGAAAAAGGAAAATAAATTATCTTCAGGTTCACAGGAAAAAAATTCTCAAAGCAAGATTCCATGCGGATCTAGATTTATTTTTTAATGTTAAGCTAGAAGCTCTAATTAAAAATGTTTAAAATGCATTTCAGTGTAAGCATGATGCTTTCCAGGGGCATGGGGAGAAGGAGGTGCATTTCTGGGAGACTAAGCGTGCACTGGTGTTTCAAGCCTCCCATGGATCCTGGGGAATGGTCCAACATCTTGAGCGCTATTGCTTTTTCACTATTTTAGCAAGCATTTAGGAGCTAACTACAGGGAATAATAATAATAATAATAATAACAGCAATAAAAAAGTTATACTGGTGTACCTTAAAACACGCGTGCACTGACAGCAGAGCTCCCCTGGGAACACAGAATCTATGCAATAGCGTGCTCGTTTGACAACAAGCAACGCACACAAGATCAGTATGAATCTACTTAGTCCAGAGAAGTACTTTTTCAGAATAACTTAATCAGATCTAAAATAAAGTGTTACCCAGATACATAACTTCCCTTCATTCCATAAAACCTAGAAACATATGCAGAATCATAGTAAACTCCATCTCAGAGGGAGAGACCAACCATCTACCTACCAATTTATAGCAACTTAACAAAAGCAGGAAGGGAGGATATATTACAAGCAAATACAGGACTTGTTGCAGGAGGAGTGTAATTCTCAGTCCTTTTAGTTTCTCTCTGTTATCATTTCCCATTTGTGACAGAGGTAATAAAACTTCCTTCCTCCAACCTTTATTTAATTAAAGCGTAAGGTCTTTGGGGCAGTGAGCTTACTGTGTGTGGATACACTGCACCTAGCATGAAGAGGTCATGAATTAATCCGAGGCCTTTAAATGCTACTCTAAATTCAAAGCATTAGCAGTAAGAATGGGATATAATTTTCATTTAGAATAGATGAGACCTCTGTTTTCACTGTATCGACACAAAGAATAAATTACATGCATCTCAGGGAATAACTAAATTAAGGGTCAAGGAAAAGTATTTCATACTAGAGGCTTGCAACTCCATTCTATCCCAGTTGCTTGCACTTAATAACACTGCTGCCTACTGTTACAGCACTTACTGTAGAATTCTTATTTGCCATAATCTTATAAAATAACATCCCAAATTCCACAGGCCAGATCATCAGTAAGATTAGGAGTGTAGTTTATTCTGAGACAGTGCATATGATTACTGTGATAACATACCCGAATTAACCTTTTGCATGTGCAATAAACTGCAATTAGCAATCTGCAGACAAATGACAAGCTCCTTCGTTTCCTGTCATATGCAGCGATATACAAACCAGATTTCCTATTGAATCCCATATTAACCTACATTCAGTGGCAGTGAAATCTCAAGAGCGCCGTGTCAGAATTTATCATCTTTCGATGATGTTAGCTCCACCTCTTGACAGTTCTAGACAAGATGTTTATAAACAACTCATCCAGAATCTGAACAACTGCAGCTGAAAATGTTTATTATTTTTCCACAAGTTGTTCCAGCCATTTTGGATGCCTTATAGGAAGGGATGGGCAACAGTACAGTTGTGTTAATAAATGAAAATAAAGAAAATGGAGATGGACTAGCGGGTGGCTTTGTGATAGGTCTCTGAGACAGAAGGAGGCTCAGGGGTAGGGAAGCTGCAGAAGTGTCCCTTTCCCCACCAATCAGGAATCCCACATCAAAAAATACAAACAGGGAGATGATGTTGATGTTTTTCCCCACATGCAGTTCTACACCTCTCCCCGCTACAGAATTAATTTACAAAATAATTTTTTTGAAAGAAAATATCTTCTGGGAAAAGTTGTGTGAAACAGTTTTGACACAGACCAGAAAAAGTCTAAGACCTTTTAAGAGTCGCAATCAGTCCCTAAAAACATTGATACAGTACTGCAAGCTTATACCAGTTCCTAATGGCTTTACTAAACTAAAATGCTTACTTCCAGTATATTTAAACAAAAAACAGTTTTTGTAATAGTCACCATATACTGGACTTTCTTCATATGTGTTTGCTATTCGTTTGACATGAATGATTAGTGTGTGCACGTGTGTAGAGGATGGGCTGCCGTATAAGAATGCAGTTCTGTTTAACATGACTGATGGAAAGCAGTTCAAAAAGCAGAGATGCCTTTATAATAAATCAGAACTAACCAGCCGTATCACCTGCCCACTTTAAAACCCTCCACCTGGATTTTGAGCAGCCTCCTTCATTTATTGTTCCTTTTGTACCTCTCGCTTACAACCAAGGGTTATCACACAGTGTGTCTGAATTAAATGGCGTTTAACCACCGTGCTGAGCAGAGCTCGAAAATGAAAATCACTTTGCCTTTCCTTTGCTCTCACATGTGTTTAGAGTCCAGCCTTCCGGGCTGCTCCTGTGTGCAGCATGCTCAGTGGAGTGCTCCTCTCTGCGCGGCTGCGGGATTGGAGCTCTTTGTTACCATGGCCCTTGGGCCACTGTTCGCTCTGTGATGCAGCGCTGGCGTCTCAAGTCTGCAAAGCACCTACCACACTTGTGGGCACTGTCTATTAATAAAAAACAAAAAAAAACCCCATCCAAACAAACAGATTTGTATCTGTATGTTTAGACCGAGATAGATGACTCTTAGATCTGTGAGGTGGCTCATAACCTTGAGTCTTTTTCATCAGTTTTCATCTCTGCAATAGTAAATTATAATTAAATTTTAATTTAATTTAAATCTCTGAAATAGTTAATTATGATTATGGTCATAAAACATGTACAACCTTTGCTTTCTCTCTCGTCAATCCACCCCCCCAGTGCTGCTACAAGAGGAAGGGAAAATAATTGTTCTTTAATGCTAATTGTTTATAAACTCCCTCGCAGAGAGACTTTGTTTATAAACAATGCCTAGGCAAAATCTAGGTACCAATGTAATGCTTATAATAAACGAGTGAATAATATATCCCTGACCACAATCCAGTGCTCTCCAATAAAAGAATATCTAATTCCTGTCACAGAACTGCCTTGTAGGTTGAAGTTCAGCATATAAATACACATGGGAAAGGATTAGATTTTAATTGATAAGTATTAATCATCATTCATTTCTGTCTCTGCAGGAAGCACAATGCTAAAACATCTAGTTAATATACTGTATAATGGATAACCTTGAGGCAGAAGCTCTTGCATCTGTCTCTATCCAAGAAAAAATGTCAACATCGGCCTTTGTTGTAGCAAGATATGCTGGCAGCTGCTGCTGCTGGAAAATGGACCGTCTCCAGTGCAATCCCTCCTAACCTGGGTCTGGTGCCTAACCTCGAGAATGGGCCGAATTAAAAATCTTTATCTGCACACACCTGTACTTAGGAATGTTTAAAATCTGGTTTGGGTCAGAGCACTGTGTGCGTGGTGCATCTCTGCTCTGAACAAGCACATTTCTCATGATGCTCTCGCTGCAACCACAAAGCATCAGCACTCACAAGAGCATCATTGAGGATACTCGGGCTGTTCATTGAGAACAAAGCCATTAATGATTAATACTATGGTAGGAGAAAATGTAGCAGTATTTCTTGGCAGCTGAAACGTGGCAGTGTCCTACATGCAACAGATTCACAAATACCTTTAGCTCTTCTTAGGCAAGACAGTTCTTATTAACTCTGTGGGAAAAAGAATCAAACAAATCCCCAAAATTAAAGGGGAGCGAAGGAGATTTCCACATCTAAAAGTGGAAATATACAATGCATCTCTCTGACGGACCCAGCAGATGCAGAGATGCATTTACGTATCACAGACATTACTGTCCCAGCAGATGCTGCAAAGTTGTCACTGACACAGACGCTTACTGTCCCCACAGATCTGTATTTTGGGAGAGAAATTTCGTACCACAGACACTACTGTCCCTACAGAACCACATCTGCTGGTAGAGTTATTGTTTCATATACCCCTCTGCTTCCAGCAGCCGTGAGAGACTGCCAGGACAACAGGCATTTCTGTCACAGTCCATCTACAGGGAATTAAACTGCAGCTTAAACTCCCGTTCTTCTCAAGCCCTTAGTATGGGCAATACTGACAGGGAGGAAGCAATGTAAACCAATGAAAACATAATGCTGAGCACCTAGAACATCACCTTTAACTTTACCTCATATGGCACTCCACAGTGCTGTGTTTGGGGGTGTCAGGAGGAGAAAAAGAATTACTTGTGCCCTCCTTCCACCCCGCCTTTAACAAGTATTTGTTCTGAGAAACATCTGAAGGAAAAAGTGTGTGATGCCTCATACAGTAGATCCAAGAAAGCAGAAGACATTTGTGACTTCCAAGCTGACAGCCCTAATGCCCTGCTGCAGGGACCAAGCATGTGTGCTAGGCCATTTTCTTCTTGCTTTTGAACAGACTTTTCTTGAGACTCTGTATTGCCTCCTCTCAGATTCAGGGTCCAACAGCAGCAGCAGTCACTGTGAGTCTGCCAAGCAGCACCTTTCCAAACACAAGGAGAAAAGCTTGGGCCTGTGCTAAGGCACTATGGCTAGACTCCCCTCCGGAGTGAACTCGGCCTAAGGCCCATACCAGAGCATGTACTTACATATAAATAGTATGTGTGGTATGTGAGCCAGGACTTGAGACCTGTTTTGGGCCTCTGTCTGAGTAAATGTATCCTTCATGATCTGGCACCAGAGAGAGAGAAAACCTCCCCTGGTAACTCTGCAGTAACGTAAAGCCTACTTGAAGAAACACCATCTAACCCTGGAATTCCCCTGTGGGGAGCCTGGGCATTTATCTTTATCTGAAGCATCAAGAGCTGTCCACTGGCAAAGGCAGGACGCACCAGTTCCCAGAGAAAAATATGATACTGCACAGCAAAACCTATATCCTTGGAGCAGATTGTGGGAAAGCATCAAGATTTTGGTTGCTCTGCCAAAGCAAACAAGATGCTTCAAGCCACATCATCTGCTCTGCTGTTCACACCCTTCCAGTGCTATCTTTTTCAGATGCCATGCCACACTGGTTAGTGGCCATGGTGTCATGTGTGACTCATTCCATTTTACTGGAAATTAGCAAACCACACACTGCACTGAAGAACTGCTTATTTATGTAGTCCTATCATCCCAGAGAGCACTCCTCCTCCCATTATCTGTATACAGATTCTTTCATCTAGAATTTTGGAAATCCAGCTCTTCACCATGGTTCATTCAGAGGACAGATTAATCAATAGCACACTGCTCTTTCCAGGGGCCTGTCGAGCTCCAGTGCCACCCTGAAAAAGCAAATGGTATTTTAGAGGAGACTATCTTCGTCATTACAGGATGTGTGGGAAGCAAAACAGAACAGATAGTGGAACTGGAATTGTGTTAGCAGAAGTCTGCCACGTATTTATTCGAGCTCTGGGCAGGTGACTTTCACCCACGAGTTAAAACATAGACTGCTTTCGTCTGGTTTTTTTATGGAGTGCCTTTCTAAAGCCTCATCAAATATTTCCTGAGCAGGTCACAATGCTGCCTTTACCGTAGTGATTAATGCACAGTGTGAGTGATGAACTGGCATATTCAGGACAACAACAAAAAAATTGCTAAAAGATGCCAACAGTGCATTCTTTCTGAGGAATAAGAATTACCAGATAAAAACATAAATGGTTTTAAATAATATTTAGTGGCGACAACAAATCAAGTTGGATACACTTTGTTTTGAATCACAGGTCTGGAATTATGAATTATTTTGAAAGAGCTGAAGTTTCTAGATTATGAGGTTTTCTAGTCTTTATACAGATAGTGTTACTAAAGCAGCAGCACTGGGATCAAAAGTTAGATTTGATTGTGTGTTGACAGGCAAAGGCTGACCTCTACAAATTCCTAAACTAAGAGATTGCCTTACCCTCTACAGATACAGATAAATCTGGTCTTATCTTTAGATGAAGAAACTGTTAAGAAGATTCAGGCACCACACATTTACGAAGAAAGAAAATAGAAATGTGAGCCATTCTTTTTTAAAGGTTAGCATAGCTTAAACATTCCTGACAATATTTATTGTCATAACACACTAGACCTACTGAAACACTCTTGCCTAGGATTTGGTCTTTGACATTCTCAGCAATCCTGTTGACTTCAGCTGGATCACATGGCTGCCACAGAAAGCAGAATTTAGCAAGGAAAAGATGCAAAGTAGTTAAGGACCATTTGGAAAAAGGCGGTTGCTTTCAATGTTACTGACTATCCCTCAGGACCCAAATTAGAGTTCTGTTATATTTTAAAGCATTGCTTTCAAGCTTGCTGGAAGTGTCAGACAATTTGAATAGATCTCCATTTTAATTTCCAATCTAGCAATATGGAACAGCTGCCATAACTTTATGCAACGTGGCAAATTCGACATCCTCATTCCTCAAATGGCAATCATCAAGAAGGGACTCTGAAAAAAGCATAATATGCTTCCACTTTTACTGCCTTTTAGTAACTCCCAGTCAAAATTATGCTGGAGATAAAGAACCCAGACCCTTGGTTGTACTTGTAACGTGCACTGCCTGCAACAGGAAGCAAAGGTGTTGGGTGAAAGTTGATGGGATTTCTAGAACTCTCTCCCACTTGCAGCCAGTGAGCTAGAGGTTAGTTTACATCCTTCTGGCTTACGCGTCATGCTCAGTGTTAAAGGCTCCCAGTCAGGACTTCACCCCAAGCTGTACCAGGAAGATGTAATGGAACAAGCCCCAGCTCAGTCTCACCAAATCTGCGTTGCCAAAGCCTCCTGGCTTCTACAGCTCTGGCAGTCAGGGGTGAGAGTATGTACCCACGTGTCACCCTCATGCTTTTCTTCCTTCCTTGAAGAAAGATAATGTTGAAAGGAAGATGGAAATAACAATTATGATGATCTTAGTTTTTGTATTCTGGACCACCTTAACTCAAGAGGAAGAACTGAACCTAGAGGAAGGGCACTTTGGGATTCAGATGAAAAGCCTTAGCGCTGTGCTGTACTCTGGGACTGTCTAGACAAGGACAAAACCAGTTCAGCCATATTCGAGGGAACTGGTGTGTATGAGATGAGGTACCTTTCTGAGCACAACCCTGTGCTACATGCAGTTTGAGAAGGAGTAACGCTTGGTTTTTTTGTGGGGTTTTTTTTTAGAGTGCTGTAACAAGGAGTTTGTCCCGTTACGGGAATAACGTCCCATCTAGCTCACGTTTTATACTCATTCACAGAGTACATACTGTGTGCACTTCAATAAAGCTACCTCCTACTCCTCTCCTTATTTCTGAATTGAAAACTCAGAGGAGTTTTGAGGCCTACGCCACGCAGCATGATGTCACCAGTGCACTGAGTAAGAAGAAGAAACAGAAGCATCCAGCAGCGATACTGTGGCTCCAGGATGTACTATTTGTTTCTATACAAATGAAACATAATTAGAAAGCTGATTTCAATTGCTAAATTAACATCTCTGTTCTCATTTCTGCAACATTTCTCTACTACTAGGTTTGTGGTTTCTTGCCTTCCACATGATATAACCAGCTTCCGACCCTGAGATTCCTCCCTTTGATAGTCTACATTTCTCATGAAACTCGATCTCCAAGCATGAAACCCTCTCTCACTAATCTGTTTTCTGTTACCAATACACTAACAGGTACAACTATATACTGGGGGTGACAACATCAGGGTAGCATGGATGTCTCTCACTTGAGTTTGCCTCTAGCAGTTACCGTTTGAAACGCAAGAAGTGGAACAGAAATATTAAGGTCAGCATTTTCCAAATCCAACTTTGGATGTCTAACTTGATACTGTTTCCAGTCAATAATGATAACTTCTTCACAAAATCAAATTCCATCCCACCTACCATACAATCAACTCAGATCCCCAGGGAACAGGTTAACAATAGATAATACAGGAAGGCAAACAGGGCAGGTTACCTACATTTCACATCCGTCCTGGAGTGGCTGGACATGGCTGCATGGGACTGGAAGCAGGCTGCAAGGTTGCTCGATCACCTCCAACACCTATTTATAGCACATTGCATTTTTTTTCCATTCATGGAGACCATGAATATTACTTTGAGACAAAAAAAAATATATATGTGAAGAAGTAAATGTCAGTCAAGCTGCAGTAAAGTGAAACCAGGACTCATTCACCACTGAAGATGGAAGCTTTCTGGTTTGGCAGTTTGGCTTGGCAATACACCTAAGCCTTCCTCCACTTGCAGGAAGACTACAGCTCCCTGAGCTCAACAACAGCCTGTTCAACCTGACTCAGACACAGATCGCCTCTGCTCAGCTCCTCTGGGCTGCACCAGTTCTGCTTCTGCGAAGGGCCTGTCACTCTACTCCCTTCCTTACTTTCACTACAATGCCTTCCAGTGTAGCTTATGGACACTGGTGGCACAAACACATTAACTTCCCCTGGCAATGAGAGATCCTCTCTCGGCCTGAGTGCATGCCAAGAAGAGCCTAATCTGCTCAAGAAATTATAAGGCGTGCAGCTATTTGCACTGAAACCCCTGCAGAAACAGCCCTCCCCCACTTCCTTCTCTGCTAGCTTGCTCTAACAGCAGGCAGACATAAGTGAAAGGAAAAACAATGAGAAAGGAAACTTGGGAGGGACAGGTTAGAAGCAGAAGGAAGAAGCAAAAGGTCTGACTCTGCAGACCGTATTCAGGATGAAAAGCATTTGCACAAATAACCTAATTGCATTCAGTGGGACTGCCGGGCTCAGTAAAAGTGCTACAAGTGCAGGCAACAATCGCAGAGGCAGGAAACAAGTAGGAAAAGAAAGAAAAAGGAAGCCCCACATGAATCAGACACCTGCACAGAGGAGAGCAGTCTCATACACCCCAGGAAAAACAAATCAACCAAAACGCTCACTGCCTTTGAGTTACTGCAGAAATATTTATAGAGCCTTTCCCGACCTCTGCCTCGCTTCCTGGCAGGCAACACCACAGAAAGAATCTTTACCACTGGCATCCCCTTCTTCCGCCAAACAAAAATTCAGTCCCTTCCCAAAAACACAACCAAGGCAGCAAGAGAGACAGCCAGGCTGCAAGGGCGGCTTGGTGATTACCTGAGGAAGGGTGAATGTCCAGCCAGGGACACGCTCGTGGGAAACGTAGAAACTACTCCCATGGGAGGGAGCGTGGACATCTCTTCCCACGTGATGAGTTGGGGGAACAGCATTGATGTTGGCTTGCTCTCAGCAAGGAATAGCACAGGGGCCAGGGACGTGATGGTTGCCACCGAAACCCCTAGTCTCTTCCAGCTGGTCACTTCTTTCCTTTCCTTACAAAGGATGATGAGACACTGAGAACTGCATGTCCAGTGTTGCTCCATTCCCAGTGAGCTCTTTCAGGAGTTCTCAAAACAACTCCTGTGACAGAGCAATTCTAATGAATCATTAAAATAATGCATTTATTTATCAAAAGCTCTCCTAAAATGAAACACTAGAGAGCAATCCAATCATTCCAATGAATACACTTCTTTGAATTCTCAAGGCTCATACTAATTGGCATTTTTCAAAATGTTTCCAGTTAGGTTTGTCCATAAGCTTGAAAGGAAAATCAAAATACACCTCTCTGAGACAGGCTGATGTTTGTGAAACAGAACTATTAAATCAGTGAGATCAGGGTCTGAATTCAAAGCAATGATGGCTTGAGATCATACATTAAAGATGACAGGACCTTTCTAAATCACCTCAAACATGAAACACCAACAGTACTAACTTTAAAACTTATCTGAAAAACACACACTACCACCTACTGGCAATTATTCATATATGCTATTTACATACTGATAAGTGGTAACAGTATGTGCAGATTGGATTTGCATGAACTTCACCAGGACAGAGATCAGGCTTCATCTTTACAACTACTAGACTTGTATTTGAAGAAAAATATATTCCCATGCATGCAGGTCCCACAATGGGCAACCAGTTTATTTTCTCCTTTTCAGTAAGAACTTAACAGCCAGAATAGCTGCTTATTTAAATACCCATTTAAGGTTGTTGCTTTTGTCAGTGAATCCCTTAATATAAGATTGGGGTTTTTCTGCTCAGCTGCAGAAGGTTGGGAATGTGGTACCAACAGGATTACGGACCTTGACACTTTATACCCACTGTTCTGGAAACTGGGCATAAATTACGATGGTGGGACCAGGGAAGAGAAGGTGGGCAAGTGCTGCTCCTAGGGATGACCTCTCTTCTGCACCAACCACACAGAAACCTGTGAAGAGAAGGGCCATGGCTGTATAGAGGGGGTAGCACCAGGGAGCTATCACACTCTTAAACATCTTTTCCAAGAGGGATTCCTTACCTTTTCCTGCAGCTCTCCCTTCCTGCCCTAAGGTTCACAGTGATCCCATGGAAACATCCTGGAGGTAGAAGTGCTGTGATGTATATGGCAGAAAGTAACATTAGTTAAGGGGCCACATGTGAATACCACAAACCTGTTGAGCTTGGATGACGTGTTTTTCAGCCTGCATGGTATCTCTGGAGACCTCTGCCTCCTGGCAAAAATCTGGTTGCTAATGTGGTGGACAATGCCTAGTTTTGAACTACATGTAAGTGACTTATACTGTCAAAATACAAGTTGATGCCAGGACTGTGTCAGCAGGACCTGCAGCATGACTGAGTCCTTACCTGCAAAAGGAAACGTACCAGGAAAGCTGGGACTGACACTACTGTGTCACTCTGAGCTGCAGTGTGCTCAAACTCCATCCTGATGCTGTAGTACAGCTACTGCCATTTCTTCCTCAGATCACCTTCCAGAGAGGATTTTGGTACACGGGTGGTGATGTCAGAAAGACTGTCTGGCCCTGACACAAAGGGTCACTGAAGGCCAAAGGTTGATATTGAGAAGAATTAGCCTTGCAGTTCTGTGGAAGCACCTACCCACATGACACTGAGTTAAACCAGAGACAATGCCTGTTGAAAAGTCAAACCACTGACAGTAGAAGCTAATTGCTGGGTATTGTAGCCCTGCAGAAAAACCACCTTTTTGGTGCCTTATAAATAAAGCATTCCACCCAAAAATGGCATTATATATGTTTTAAAATTAATAAACTTTTATAGATTTATAATTAATCAAATAATATTTTTTGTACCTGAGCTGATTTTCAAAATGTTTTTCCTGTTGCATGTATTTTAAACACAAGGTTTCCTCCTGGCAAGTCTCAGACTAGCTCAAGACAGGCCTTCAGATATGCTGTGCTAATGCCTGACACTCAGGAACAGACACTTTTCGTTCTCTTCAATATGTGCATTACAAGTAGTATTTTAATTGGGCTCCCAATTCAGAAGGCTGGAATGAGCTTGTGAGTCATTTTTACAAGTTGACTCACATGCTGCAAAACTGAGAAATTTGGTGCAGGGGGGAAAGAAGAAAGAAAAAGAAAAAAGAAAAAAAGGCAGAGGGTGGATTTGTGCACAGCACTAGCACTGGGGAAAGGGGAGTTTGTCCCCAGTACCCAGCTGCAGTAGCACACTGGGTTCAGCAAGTGTAGTACTTAAACAAGGTTTTTTTTGTCTGTAACTGTTGAAGAAAGGATGCTCTTAGAAGGCTTTTGTTTCACGAGAGCTGTGATTAAGAGATTATATAAAGTATTATAATTTTGAGATTCTTTCCACTTTGGAAAAGGGATCAGTCCCAGCCTCGCAGGACACTAGGTTTCACTGTGTGTCAGTGGCTGCATTTCAGCAGTTCCATTTTAAGACTGGTTAATGTATCAGCAATAGAGAGAGGGATCCCTTTCTCCCTTAGGTGCCAACCCTGCAGACTCAAATTGGAGACAGACTCTGATTAAGCTCTTTTCTTCTTGCACATCACGGCTGAGGAAATGTCCCACAGCTCCTGCTATACCCACGTGAAAACCCTGTTGTCTTTCTGTTGTACTTTCTGCTTTGTTTGTGCAACCTCACAGCCTCAAACCATTTGCATGGGTGCAAGGGATGGGACCTCAGTCAAAACAAAGCAAGTGGAATCAAATCTTTCCTCTTTTTGCTGTCGTAGCTTCAAACAGTGGTAAAAAACATATTTACTTACTGAAGCAAGAAAGTGTGAACTGCAACACACAGAAGCTGCAGGTATACAGAGTAAAAGGCTTTTTGAACTGTCACTTATCCTTGTATAACTACATTTTAACATTTTTCTTTCCATACCCTTAGAGGAATCCATGCAATACACGAATGAAAGGCAAATTCAGAGAAGGCAGAAGATGCCAGGGTGTTTTTCATTGTCCTGAGGACAAATGCCAGAGCCCTTCTGGGACATTCGGAACATCTAGTCACTGTATCTTATTCAAGGGAAAAGCCATCTGTCAACAAACTAATCACTGGACAGATTCAGAGACAACTGAAAATAAAAAGCCAATACAAATGTGCCGTTGAGGTTCCAGTCAGCAACTAGCCACAGAAAAACAAACAAATCCCATCCACAAAGCCTGGCATTTGGTCCAGCCATTTTTCATTGAAGTCAAAAGCAGCGAGGGGATAACACGAAGTGATCTTCAAACATAAACGTTCAAATCAATCAACGTGACTATGGGAAAGATGGGCATGAACCAAACCCAGACCCAAACCTACATAAGCCAGTGACAGCAGCAGAATGCAGTATGAACAGAACAACTGAGCTTGTTACCACAGGTTATTAGCCATTGTAAAAGCAAGCCCTACTACTTCTTCTTAACACCCACTAATACTGGATCGTTTGATGCTCAGCTCCTGGCTGAGAGCAGCCTTCATTTCAGATGAGAAGCACACTACGCCAAGGGGAGTACTGTGAGAGACTAATGGCTGTAGTGGCCAGGACTCTTATCACCATTGAAGAGTGGAACGTCTGCCCCATGTGTGGGCACAACTCTCATTTTTTTCATAAGTGCCTTCTATGACAAGGGACTTGATACGTGGACTGAGACATCTTTGCCAGCCTTCCTCTTGAAAAAAGAAAGCTCTCTCCTGGGTCACCACAAGTACACTTTCCTCAAGCACAAAACCACAAAGGAGAACCCTCTGCAAAGAAGTTCCTCAGCGATGAGGCTCCGCAGTTGCTTCATTTTCTAAACCTCACTTCAGGATGCGCATGCAAATGGCAAAAGGACTTAGACTGTTTTGATTTTGCACCAAATCTGCCTTCCTATCAGTGAAAAAAATTGAACAGCAAAGAGGAAAATCATGGTATTTCATAATATTAGTGTGTGCCGTGTTAAATACACAATTGATTCAGACTTCAGTTTCAACAACATGAAAGAAGTTCAGCTTAGCACTAGCTGAAATCAACCTGAAGGAGTCAGAACTTCTGAGAGCTTAAATCATAATTGCTTCCTTAAAGGCATCTCTTGAATAAAATTAAATGCATTCCTCCAAAAGCCTCACTCGCATAGCAACTGATTGGCCCTTGAGGATTCCTATAGATACTTGTCATTCAGCATGAAATCAGGTCAGCAGCTAAAATTAAACACCCACCTCTCCCCTGCACCACATGTGGAGTCATCGCTTTTAGTATTGCTCAGCCTCTGCCTCCCCAAAAGGGTTCATTCTTACCACAGGCTTAAAGGATGTCTTATCAAGGAGCACTGATGGATACAGTCATTCCTGTTCCGAGATGAACCTGTTGGGAATCAGACTCGCAGTCCCTTTGACTCCATCTGCATTGATTAGCTCGTGGGCAGCCTGCCAAGGCAGTGTGCTGCCTCTTACCCTCGCCGCTGTTAATCTGCCGAAGCGAGGCCTGCAAGCCCTACATAAACTGCAATTTCTCTTCATTAGTGTGATTCTGCCTGCATGAATCTGATAACATATGGGATATTATCATAAAACAGCCTATTTCACCAATTCATTTTCTCCCTTATGAAGATTATGAATGTACTGCAAGTGCATTGGGCAGGATAAAACAGAGGAGTCTACTGTACAGTTTATCTTTGATTTAGTTTCTAAAAGGCAGATAGCCTTCCTTTTAAGTCCACATTTCCCAATAATCCTGTGCTAATGTACTATAAAAACTGCTGAGTCTCTCTCCCCGATTTCCTCTAGTTCATTATAGGGCTGATCCACACTACGTGTCACTTGCCTGGATTGAGACTTTAACGATGAACAGAGCTAGCAGATGCCGCACAACGGAAAAGAAAGGGAGGTACGGTAACTGTTTTAGTCAACCCTAATCACTGCCACAGACTGACTAAGCATGAACACGAAACACGATCAGTTTGGCTGCGGATTATGTCATTGCAGACATGTGCTTTATGCCCCCTCGCTTCCTGCCCATTCCAGATAACACAAGTCCCTTGGAACGGGCAGTCTCCGCAGAGCTGAATGAGTGCTTTGTCTGGGAACCGCGTGGATGCAGGTAGACTCCTACCTACTTCTGAGATTTATTAATTAGCACATGTTCCCTTTTAATGAAGCCTGCGTGCCCTCTACTGGCACATGCATGCATTCCCAGGAACATCAACACTCCTGAACTGAACATGCCTATAGGACTGCTGTTGTGGGCTCCGTGGACAATGAGCACGTGCTTGTTTTGGCATACTTCCACATGCATTATAGAACAAAATTAAATGAAGACCCCTATTTATTCTAAACCTCACAGCCACTGTGTCCTCCAAACTGCTACGCTGGTTTTATGCCTCTGTTTTGAGGGCATTTTCTGCTAAAAGGTACCGTTCTGATTGCAGTGGTCCATTAAAGAGTTGGACTAAGGGGACGCTACAGAGGATGGAGAACAGAGAAGCCTGCAGCAACCACAGACTTCTGAGCTGCTTCCAGGAAAAAAAAAGTTCCGTTTTCCAGGATTAATCCATTATCAGAAGCTACACTAACTCCCAGCTAATCTGTATCAATTGCTGAGCAGACACACATGCAGTAGAGGTCATTTTAATAAGCAGTTCACTCTTTAAATTGCTTCCACTGCCAAATCAAGTCAAGACTGCTAGGGATCATAACTAAGGGATCATCAGCTTAACCTGTCTGACAGCCTTTTCTGCAGACCCTTCAAACTATTTATACTGTCAAGCAGGAGTAGCAGCCTCAGACTCTAGAAGAATATGGAATGGCTTTTTTAAAAAGGAAAAGTAAAATACAGTGTCAAATGAAGATAAATGTGCTGATACACTACCAGCTGGTGACTGCCCAGCCAGGAGCTGATCATTCCCTGCAGTCGGACAGTTCCCAGGGGGATGGGGACATGCCGAGGTACCACTCATACATGGTAGTACTAGCAGAGGAAAGAAAAGTGTCTTAACTGTGCCCTAGACCATGAAAAATCCTGTGAAAAAAACCCTTGAAAAAAGACCGCTGTCGTGCCTCACTAATGATATTTAAAACAATAACAACAACAACAATAAAGGGGAGAGCTGAGTGCACACTGACTCCCTGCCTTCAGAAGTGTGTTGGCATATTCTGATCTGTTCCTGGCATGTGCACAGCATCACTGGCACAGGTAGCACTGCAAGAGAGTATCAAAAGGGTTAAGCACTGCACATCAAAGAGAAGGTGCAGGTACAAATGTGCTTGAGAACTGGCTGGCCCAGGGCATATTAAAAACTGCGTAAATTTTAAAGGCTGCTCATCTACAAGACTCAGCTCTGAGTGTTGATGCAGTGACCTATGCCAGCAAGGATTGGTTGCAAGAGGAAATTATTGCTTAGATGCATATCAAGGACTCCTATCTATTCTTTCCTCTCCTTTTAAACTGAGCAGAAGCTATTGCATCAGCATGTGAGTAAAAAACGGAGTTTGAACTGCTGCAGAAGACAGAAATGTCAAACAGCTTGTGAGGAACAGAAATGAAGAGTTACATTCAGTCCTACCTGGATGAAAGTGTAGCACAAAATGACCTATAGTGGTATCTCCTCTGTATTTTTGTGATTCCACTTCATTATTAAACTCCATTCTCACTGTGGTCTCATCCAGACTAGAAGAGGTCACCTCCCAAAATGGAAGCTAATACTGCATTAAACACAATCTTACGCCCAATGTACTGCTATTTCAGCTCTGTTAAAGGAGCGTGATCTACCCTGGGGAAAGAAAGGAAGCCAAGAGACAGGTATAGGCAGATATTTTTCCAAAAGTGCTAAAAAGCATGAGTTTCAAAGCAGAACATGGCTGGAAAGGAGCAAGGAGGCTCACTAACCCACAGGTACTAATGCACTTGGTAACGGGATGCATTTTACAGAGTCAGGCTACAGCAAACGTCTGCATTGTGTTTCTAAAACTGCCTGTGAGAACGGTAAGGGATGCTGTACAGTGCTGCTGCAGGTACGAGAAGATGTATGTGTAGGTGAGGAGATGGAGCCTGGCCAAACACTACAGGCCCAACTTCCTGCCACACACAAACACATACATGTTATTTTTCCAAGCCCAGACAGAGGCATATTCATTGCTGTTTCAAGCATACACACAATGTACTAGGGACACATTCTCAGTAGAAAGTGTCTCTCCCTATATGCTCAAATTATTTTCCTCTAGCTACATCCTCAGTATTTGGTTGTACTGGGAGGAGACTAGATCATCTCCCTTTCCTCCTCCTGCTCAGAAGGTACAAAGGGGACACAAGAGCTAGAAGCCTGACTATTTGTATATAAATACATATTTATCTATATAAAAATCCTGGGCAGATGGGA
The DNA here is from genome assembly GCA_013400835.1 of Zapornia atra. Taxonomy (NCBI): domain Eukaryota; kingdom Metazoa; phylum Chordata; class Aves; order Gruiformes; family Rallidae; genus Zapornia; species Zapornia atra. The sequence goes on from VZTU01013340.1 coordinate 20,399, forward strand.
AAATTCTGCCTGACTAGCTTCTATGTATACACATGTATCGATTATTATTTTTTTTACCTGTTGTCCTCCATCAGAAACATGATGCTTGCCCAGGCAGACCTGTGGCCTGTCCCAGTACAGCTGTGCTGGTGGAGCAGAAGGGCTGAGGGAGCAGCAGGCTCTGAGCAGCCCCAGTCTCTGGCCTTCTCTCTGTGTTTCTGCAGGCAACAGTGCTCTCCCTGCTGCAAGGTGCCTTGCCCACTGGGTGGTAGCAGCCTAACTGTCCGACTAGGCTTCTGAACCAAACAGGTTAGCTTCTGGAGCCAGGCATGAGTTTTCCCAACTGGCCAGACTTAAAAACACGTTAGGTGGGTTTCCTGATTTGCTTCTACCAGCCTTGAAGCTGAGTGCAAAGGAATATGCAGAAACATTACTATTACTAATGCTCTATTCTGCTTAGCGATGGGTGAACAGTAAGATCTTGGCTAATAGAAATAACCATGCTCCAGTTTTAAAGGAGAAAGATATCTATCACTTTCCTAGATACAGTTAACGTCTGGGTGTTCAACTCAAGATTAACATTCATAAGGTTGCCCACCAGGTGTATTGTCATTTCTCTTACATGTCCTGATCAAGCACCAAAAAGTTATATAAGATTGTATTTTATTATTTTAGTCAAGACAAGTGTAGAAAAAAAGTTGTTAACTTCCTGTGAACAGATCTGGCTCACTTAGTGTCTTCTCATGCCTTAATCCTAAACTTACAGTGACCTTAATGCTTGGCACTTGTTATTGCATGTATCCTCACTACTAACAACCAGCAGCGACCACAGCACTTGCTGCAAAATCAAAGCAAGTCAAACTTTCTCTCACTGGCATTTTAAAGAAGGAAATAGACTATTTCAAGATTTTAAGAGCAATTCCTGTACTCAGAAAGATCTTAGGAGTTTAAGTGAACCGGGAGTACTAACAGTGACCCATTGATAAACCTAGAGAATGAAGTCCTGTTTCCATCCAAACAGCAGATAGCCTGCGCAGTACCAGCTCTCCCATTTCCACCTCAATCTCGTTCTGACATCATGTCTAGGACTGAGAAAGTTGCTTTAGTCTCCACGTCCATTCAATCATACTATTCTTGGAATTAGATTTGTGCCTTCAGGCCTCAACCAATTCAAGCTTCAGTTGTATGAAGCATTCATAAAGCGAGACAGTCCCTGCCCCAAAGAGCTTACCATAGAAATAGCACTTTCTAAAAGCAAAGAGCACACAGTCAAGCTTTGCATTTCAGTATCAGACTGTCCATGAGGATGCTAATTATTGTGAGTAGAACTACAGTTCTATGATGTGAAAACCTTGTCTATTGGGAATGAAAACTCATATCCAGCAAAGCAGCCATCAGATGATGGCAACTATTTTTAGCCTACTTCTGACCTTTCAGAAAGTAAGGACTGTTCAAAAAGATGATTAAAATACTAAGTAAATTATGCAGAGGGTCGAATAGTCAGAAGAAAATGTAGCTTCATTTAGTCTTGCATAATGCCTTTGGTAACACGGTTAGATTCTTCTAGCCCACAACAGTCAAATTTTCCACTGTAGTGTTAGGATGTAAGCTGGGCTGGTTATTGAGTAATAGAGAGGGCCTTCTTATTTGTGCAAACTTCTTAACCTTCAAGAGAACAAAGATTAATCAACAACATCGAAGAGACTGTTGTCATGAGATCCAGTCATAAGATTTGCAGGGACTCCTGCAGGGTTTGCAATCCTTAAAACTGGTTTGGAATAAAATCTGAGAGATGTGAGCACACAGAGAAAACATTTTCAAAACAAAATCCAACATGGTTATTAATGATGAAATAAAGGACGTTCTACCATTGCAGTAACGAAATCTGGAGAGCAAAGCCCAGTTCCAGTGCCTGAAGGAGACATTGTGAGGTGGGAAGTAATACAGACAGGGTGACCTGGTTAAGTATTTAAAGCACCCAACTGGCTTTCAAAGCAAGAGTTTTGAAAAGGACTTCCAAAATCATCACCAGCATACCCTTAGACAAGCTCCTCTTGTCTCAGGCTGGTTTTGTGTTAACATGGAGGTGACATAAAGGGAAATCTCTCTACATTAAAACAAGGTACCCAAGGGATGCACAGCTGTGTGGCAGAGGTAAGTATTCACGTGTGGCCACAGTCCATGTGGTTGCAAGAAATGATGGAGATTGTCAAAACTACTCGTTCAGGATTGCTGACTGCACCCTGCTTAACATCAGAATTTCCACTCTTAATGGGAGAAGATCTATGCAGATGCTGAGCAAGCTCTTGAAAATTGCTTCAAAGGATGTTTGGTAGTATTTGAAAAGGGGTGGGCTACAGTCACCAAGCTGATCAGCTTGTGACAACGGCACCTAAAGAAACCTTTGCAAACACTCTTTCATAATTAAGGACAGGCCAGAACACTACTGAAATTCCTTAAGGAGGAAAGAAGCCTTCTCTCAAGGTTTGTCACCTAAGGCAGCCTAAGGGCTGGGCCTGTTGTATCACCTTTCTCTGAGCTGCTAAATGTCTATCACTGTGGCTTACTATCAAGTGCTTAACACTATTCAGGAGCTGGTACAGCACTGATCCAGCTGAGGACCTGGGAAAGTACTAAGCCATGGCCATGTTAGAAGATGTCTCCTTGACTCCCTACAAAAGCATTCATTACCTACCAAGCAAATAAACATCCTGAAACATCCAAGTATTGAAACATCTGAGGCTTTGGTGTAGGACCTTTAAAAACAAGGGAGAAAGGGAACAAGTAGCTAATGGGAACCATAAAAAGGAAGGAGCTGAACTTAGAGAGAAGGGTTAGCTGTCTAGATAACCTGGGGGAGAAATGAGAACAAGGAAAAGCTGGAAGGAGTTGGCTTGTGCAGCTGACTGAAGAATAAGATCCTGATGAGGAACCACTGGAAATAGTCACAGGGCTAAAAGGCTGGGCTGGATGCAGGGGAGACTGTGGGTAGATCCAGACCTGTATGTTGTGTCTGAGAGCAACAGGAGCAGATGAGCCAAAGCTCAAAGGCCCTATTTTCTCAGCTACCCCTAATAAGAATGAATGGGGCACCAGAAAGGATGGTGAAGGCAAGCAAGTGCTCTGCATGGATTGTTTTGCTGGGTTTTCCATGGGCTGTCAGCAACTCTTTGAGAACTTCAGGGCAGTCAGGAAGAAAAGAGAGAGGAAAAAAAAAAAAGAGAAAGAAGAAAAGCAAAAACCACAAGCCAAGCCCAAGGCAAAGCACTGAGGGTTGAGCACAACAGCCTGCAAAGGGCACCCCTGAGTAGCTGCAAGTCACAACAACAACAAAAAGAGCGTGAAGAATTGAGACTTGCCTTTGCAGGATCCAGTGGCTGGGGACACAAAGGTGTGCAAGGGGAAAGGGAAGCAGAACCCAGGCTCCACGCCAACCCAGACAGCCAAGGGGACCAGAGGAAGGAAACCACAAACCTCTCAGTAAACACAGGGATTAGAAGAGGGGTAGGTGAACCAGTCAGGCAAAATAACTGACCCAGTTAGCTTTAAAAAATACTGGTGAAACATCTGTCATTGCGAGATTGGTGATGTAGGTAACATCTGGTTAAAACACCAGAAGATGCTGGAAGGTTGGCGAGGCGAGGGGCCCTTGGGGGCTACTCGGTTATTTGCCCTAATTCCCTGGGGTAGCTGGGGGTGTTTGGAGGAGGTCAGAGGGAAAGAAGTGTTCAGGGGCCAATGACTGAACGGCAGGAAAAGCCTCCCTGAGAGCAAGCAGAAGTAAAAGCAGAGCCTTGTGGGAACTGTGGCAGCGTGGGTGTAACTTGCTAGAGGTTTGGGTTTTTCCCCTCCTCCCATGGCATCAGGGCCTGCATCAGTATCGTTCTGACTCTCAGCTCCCTCTACAGCACTGCTCTGTTTGCATAACTCTCTTCCACAGACCAGCCCTGACAAAAGGTTAAAGAACTCTGTGATATCTCTAGGTGTCATTAAGCAAATGGGGAACCAGTGCTGAGCCTGTCACTCAGAGTCAGTACGAGAATCTATCTGGCTTTCCTTTAGCATCTCTCTGGGGTTAAATTCTCAGTCCTCTTGAATATATTTATTTTCTTTCAGCATACCACAGAAACCACCCATTCAAAAACATTTGCTTTAAAAAAACCTCAACCCATCCATAATCAAAGACAAATCGTGCTTTCTGGAATTCGGGGGAGGGAAGAAGCAAGGGTCCATATTTTAGACTTTGAAAGAAAACATCACCTTACCTCTGGATGCAGTTCAGCCCTTTATTATTCTCAGATTTTTATTCTTCTAATGTCAGAAAGTTACTTCAGCCCAACTCTGTCTATGCTGCCAGCACCACACAGACCAGAGGAAGCAACACCTATCCTCACTCTCTGTTTACATAACTCACATGTCCAAAGCAGGATGGCTGCAGCAAGAAGTCCCAGACCAGGCACAGAGCTAGCAAGAGACAGAAAAACAGGATATAAAAGCAACTGCTTGACTTGAAAGTAAGTGATGGCAACATGTAGCACATAAGAAATAAATGTTAGTAACTCCAGAGTGCTTCTGAACAAAAGTAAATTCAGAATGAGAGTATCTTCATGCAGACTCACACAGAGCTTATCGAAACACACTGGACAGGAATAGAATTTGTCTCTCCTAATATCGTATATAAAGTGTATTTACCAAACAAATAACACACTTCCAGTCTCTGGCACCAGCAGAGACTTTCTGAGCTTTGAGATTTCTTTTAACAGGAGGAACCTCTTTGTAGGTGAGATCAGGCCCAACAGATGTTCACATTTGTACCTATTTTCCTCCCTACTATTTTTTTTTTTTTTTGCTTATTTAGGAATTCTGCCCCCAACTCCCCTGTGAAATCTTTAAGGTCTAGGTGAGATTGGCACAAAGGCCTCCTGTGGTCCAGCAGGTCTTAAAAGGCCTCTCTGGAGAAATCTCTTTTATGAAAGATTTTGGCATGCCTAGCAAGGGGATGAATGCAAAGAGCTGCAAGATATCCTTGAAGGTGTTCAAAACCTGGCTGGCCATGGTCCTGGGCTACCTGCTCTAGGTGACCCTATTTGAGCACGTGGGTTGGACAAGATGGCCTCAGAGGTCCCTTAAAAACTTGACCATGCTGTTACTCTGGGAGAGAAGCAGAAATAGAGATATATGTTTACAAACGCCTCCCTAGAAGATGTACTATAATTAATTTATTATTTACTTTTAAGGAATCTAGGAAAGATGTAAAGAGCAAGATCACCGTGAGAGACAGGGTGCAACCTTAACTGTGAAGCAGCTACAAGATTTCCAGTTGCCAGCTGTGCTATGGCATGTCCAAATCTGTTTGAAATAACACAAGTAATAAAATAACTTACAGGTTTTATTAGAAAGTAACAAATATTGTACATATGCTTGCTTTATCTACAAAACATTTAGAATCAGAAGCAAAGGAAGAGTGAAGGCCAAACATTCATGAATTAAAACCTGGGCTATTAATTTTTAGCACTGCACAGATGGAAGGAAATAAGGGTGCAAATGTATATCCAAAAACTGCCATAAAAGACATTTAAATTTCTGACCTTAAGCTTAATAAACATGTGGAAATACTTTCCAGGCATGTTAGTTAAGGTAATCATAATATGCATGAATGCTAAAAGAAGGCCCAGGGCTGGGACAGGAACCAAGGATAAACCAACAGTGTTCATTCTATAAGGTATTGCTACCATCTCAGAAAAACAGGATTTTATAGTGTAAAGACATAGAGCATTTTCTAAAAACATCTTATAAACATCAGCATCTTATTCTGAGATTATTCAAACAGCAGTAGCTTCTCCACTCACTTGTGGGGAGAGAGGATACTACGCAGTATGATATATAAAAATACATGACTTCTTTGATGTTACATCCTGCCAGATAATTAGCAGAATTGCACAGCCAGCTTAATGTTAGAATTACTTGATTGTGTTTAAGCATATTGTGGGTTTTAACATTGTTAGAAACGCTCAAGGCTTCCAATGGGCACCATTTTCAGTCATAAGCAGTCACTATGAATTAACATTCTGTATGTTATTTGGTCACCCCGTAAGTTCCTTAGTGCTGTAATACTTTTCTCAGTGCACTGAGCCTTGACCTAATGATGAGTACCCTCTAGTGATCCAAGAGTGGAGTTAATGTTTGTAGGAATTGAACTTAAAGGAGTCTTTTGAACAAAAGCCATAAAGCAGATACGTAATGCATCTAACAATCCACTGGGGAACTCAACAAAAAACTTTAATACTTCAGCCAACCTTCTAGCTTTAGGCTTCCAGAACATAAAATAAAATACCCTAATTATTAAACCACCAATTCTTCTCAATAATTTTAAATCACAGACTGAATAAACATTTTGATTAGTTCCCTAATGTCGTTTATGTATGTCTAGGAAAGGAAGAGTTAATGGCCATAGCAGATGATGGAGAGTTTCACCAGCCTTCCCAGAACACAACGGCTGGTAGGCCCTTGACAGCAGCAGCTGCTGGCTCGCTCACAGCCTGCTCCCCAGCTCAGCTGTCATATTACGTACCAGGATACAAGGAACCTCTCTTGGCCTAACAGCTGTCTCCCTTAATGGATTGCCCAGCTCGCTGCCTCCAGACATCATCAATTTCTCCCTGCTCAAATCCTCTTTGCACACTTTTGTGCAGCTTCTAGTGCAAACCTGCCCTAGGGATAGATAGAGGAATGGTCAAATTCCGGACTACCTTTGCCCAGGCGAGGAACAGAATCGTTTTGTTCTGGCATTCAGGCTGGAAAGCAGATAATCCTCTAAGCGAGCCGAACCAGGCACAGTGTGAAGCTTTCAGAGAAAGCAGTTGTAATGTCATAACAAACTTCAAAATAAATATAGTAAACATCTGCCTAAGTGAAAGCCTCCTCTGAAGGACACCACAGATAGCCATCTTCCTAAACAGATTTCTACTTCCTTTAGTGGAAACGAAATACTGTGGATAAGTGCTGAGACGTGCCTCTCAGTGAACTCTTATTCAAAAGTGAGGCTCTTATCACTGCAATCTTGTGACTGTGATAGGAGCTGGGTAAGCAAAGCCAGGGTTAGATACTGTTTGGCTAACAATAGAAGCATGTGGTGCCTTTCAGAGCATGAATGCCAGTTTTCTACTGCAGGTGCTCTTGTGGTGTGGCCACAGGAGGAAAGCGATAACTGACATCCTTTTCCATTCAATTTACAGTCAAAAGAGTGTTTGTAATTTAGTAGTTGACTGGCTGAAGCTCAGCCCATATGGTAGCTGTTGTTCAGCAAAGGAAAGGAAAAAAAAAAAAAAGTACAGTACTTAAACCGGAAAGAACAGGCGGTCTGTGCATCAGCTCCAAGCTTCAAGGGGGTTCTGGCCCACTTTAGTTCATATTTAAATGTGCACGTTCACACTGGGCACAGGGACACCGAGCCATATTTCCTAACACTGCAAATTACTGCCTTACTTTAGGTCTTGTGTGTTAAATACAAAGAGGGGGTGAAAAAAAAAAAAGTGATTGCAAATTTGCATCAGTGTCCCATGAGGAATGTTGAATGTTGGAAGGAAAACCAGCTGGAAAATACATAAAGAGCACAACACAGACGACAGTCTGGTTCTTTTTCACAATATTTCTCTCCCATTTGCCTTCTGATCAGCAGCTCTAAGAGGCCCAGAAGTCACTGTCTACCACACGTCATTCCATACACAAAGAAAAACCCCACAAACTGCACAATCATCGTAAATACATCTATGAGGTGAAATTTAACTCTGAAAAGTCCAGACTTATGAGGAGAAAAAAAAAAATCTTTTTTTTTTCTTTTCAGCCTTTTTAAGGAAAAGATAGGCTGTTAGCAACATTTCCTTAAAAATATTTTAAGAAGTTTTAAATGGCAAGTAATTCCCACAGACTCTTACAGTATTTTGAACAAGAAACTGAAAGAAGGACATCAGAATGTCTAGAGCAAAATGAGGATTTCAGGGTGGTGTTAGCTTGGCAGGAGTCCTGCATAATAAAACAACGATCAACACAGTGTGCACTGGCCACGTGCAAAGAACAGGCAATCTTGCTGGTCTTTTGACTTACATTCTACAGCCATGGAGCTTCCCAAGAAAACAAAGGAATAAAGGAAAATGGGCAAAGAGAAAAGCAGTAAGCTAGAAGGATAGAAGGAAGGAAGGAAAAGCAAGTGGATCATCTTCACACTTGGATTTCACCACTGTTCAGCAAAGTTTTATTGAAATATTTACGGTATCACAGGGGACCTGGGACTGATACATGACTCAAAGTAGAGACGTGGTTATTAAAATTGTGATTAGCTTTAGAAAAAGGGCAGGACTTGGGAAATTATGCTTTTCCTGTGCAAACAAATCCCAGAGATGGGAGCTTCACAGAAATTGTGTTTGCACACTGGCAGCTACTGCCCCATGCAGCTTCACATTCTTGTCCATTTTCCCTTTAGTTTAGGGCAGGGCACAGAACACATTAATAAACCAAAAAGGGCATGTGCTGGCCTGAAATAAAGTCACTCAAAAGTGGTCAAAATCTATTTCTGCAGTCTTCCCACTACTTCCTGAACTGGCCAGTGTGCATACCTTGCAATTGTATCTTCTTATGAATCATTTTCTCTTCCTCTGTTACAAATGTAAAAGGAAACTCAGTATGCTGGAGAAAGAGTGAAAGTGATCTGAAAACCCTGGTTTGGTTGATTTTAATGCCATTATATGACGCATGAATTAGGCATTAGAAAGTAATACCAGTAACACAGAAGACCAATATTGCCCAGAGGGTAAAATGCACACAAGGTAACACAATGGAAGGAGCATCAAAGGAAAGGCTTTCTCTGCTTCAACCCAGTACCAGGCTGCAGTAAGAAAATGCAGTTCTTCAGACTCAGAAAAAGCACAGCTCCTCACTCCTTGCAATACCCTGGACAACAACATTAAGGTATTTACTGGAGAAACTGAAAGGCACCATTCTGAAGTATTTTGAAAGAACCATTGGCAAGAAGCTCCACTGAAAACATCAAAGTATCATGTTTGTTGGTCCATGTAAAATTGGCCTTTTCTAGAAACAAAGGCCACTTGCTGTGGATAAAGGGATACATTTTGATTTTTTGTGGTGTTACAGAAATTTACAAGTTGATCATTTTGAAATAGTTTCTCTCTGCTGCTGTGTTTCAGGCTAATCAATGAAGTTATTTAGATCACAGATCTAGATATGCACACTATATGGACTGGCATACACTTGACATGCTAGGAACACTACATGAAGATATGTGTATCCCAGTTACCTGCCTTTAAAATACCACTGTAAGCTGCTACAGTTCAGTTGTGCATCTAACAGTAGTAACATAACCATGTTATTCCATACTGTATTTCTACAGGTTTTATTAGCATGGCCAGGAGTCAACATTAGTGATTTACAGTCTGTAAAAAGGATGATGTCATTGAAATGTGAAGAAGGTCAGAATCCCCAAAGGCAACTTATCTTAACAATAGAGTGAGATCATTCCCTATACTTGTCTGCTCCAAGGGGCAATAATCAAACAGACCTACACGTAAAGCTGATGCTGTGCAGTAGATAAAAGCTACAGAGGCAGGACTTATTCCAATGTAATACAGCAGAGTGATGTAGGTTTTGCTCTGAGTTGCACTCATGAAAAAGCTTACTCTGCAAAGGCCCCAATCCCGTATCTTTTTGCTAAAACATCACAAGGAAAATGTTACAAGCATATGTAAGCTTGAATAGAAGATCTGGTTCCATTTCAAATAGAAGCACTGATACCTACATGGAACAGAATAACAGGGCTCATTAAAAAAAAGGAGACTTTGCCTTCAAATCTTCACATTGGGTTTAATAAACAGCTTTTTCCTGCACTTAGATTCTACAGGCTGATTAAGATCCAATTCTTCATAAAGAACAAGATCCCCTATTGATTTTCATAGGTTCTCAAACACCATAAATCAGTTTAACTGCTCTGATTTAAAGGAGCTACAACACTAGCTAAGTAATGTTAGTTAGCAGAACAACAGAATTACAGAAGTTTAGAATAACTGAGGAAAGATCCACAATTCTGTTACTGCTTGAGTAATTTCTACAGGATCGTACTAGTTGTATCTCCTTTACTTCCTGCAACATTTTCCTATGGGTATAGTGGGGGGTGATGTTGCTGTGTTGTGGTAAAAAGAAAAACTGTCTCTACAGATCAGGGAGTGATGCTAATCATCTGCAACAGGAATAAGCAGTTCATCAACGCATTCAAAAATTAAGACTGTTTTTTAGAGTGATGAATTAATTCGTATAACACAAGGTCTCCCCTTATTTAGAAGTGATAAGTGTTGAATTGTGAGCTTGCCTCTTTCATGTGAAATAAATTGCCAAAGTTCAGTTCTTCTGAAGTGAAAAAGAAGTCCTACATAGTCCATTTAATGAAGAATTGCAATTGTGCTCCCGCATGAGCTAACTAGCTTCCTGGATGTGGGTGTTTCATTTAAACTTCTAAGAGGACATCAAAACACATTTACATGAATATAGATCATTGCTTCCGCTGGGTGATTTAAATGCATCTTACAGCTGTGGAGAAGGATTTTCTCAGTATTCAAAAACATCTTTCTTAAGAAAAGGAATTATTAACTTATTACTTTCTCTTGATACACATCAATAAATTGAGAAGCACCTCTGGACCTCCACATTCTCTTAGCAGCAACCCTCATCCTCCTTCCATTCGCCCTGCACCAAAACTCTAACACCTTTGCCAGACAAACATCCTGAGCTCACAAGGAATGCTCCTCCAGGTGGTAGACATGCTTCACAGCTATTCTCACCATGATACCCTAGCATAGCCCACAGAGTTTCTAAAATCACGTCTTTCCATTACTGATCAATATTGGCGTACTGCAAGACTGGTCATCATGAGGAAAGAGACTCCTCTACAAAATACTTGTTCCTGGATATTCCTTCTAGAAGGCCAAGAACATCTTTAAAAGAAACAACAAAAAAAAACGCAAAACCAACCCCAAGGCTGTTCCTTTAGCAGGAAGTGCTGAGAGTGGAGCCATTTCTGACTCCTTTCATGAGGTAGTTAAACATTTGCTTAATTTGCAGATCATCTGTGTGGGTGAAGGTGAATGATGCAGCCCTATCAGTTGATCTGGGGAATGTGGTCCATTAAAGAGCCATCCTGCCCTGAGGGACCCAACAGGGTGTATGTATGGAAGCCTCTATAAATTAATGCTGCATAAACCGGTAATGACTTCTGATTAGTTATTATAATATATCCCTGAGCAATCAGCATAGAAAAAACCACCCCAGATTTTGCCACCCATTCCTCCCTGCCACACAATCCACAATTCATTTCACTTCCCACAAGTAAGCTTTTAGCTTTTCAAAAAACAATGTACAGCAACTTACATTGTGTTCAAAATTCATTTGCCAGGGCTGAAGGTAAAGAGAAAACACTGGTTTTGATAAACTGATACATTCCTGGGATGCTTCCCCCTATTTTTTCTATCTCAAAAGAAACGCAGCAAGCTCCTTGGGAGTGCCATAGGTCAGTAATGAAAATCATCACCAAGAGGTTTGATGTAGCAGGATCAGAAAAGAAAACATGGCATAATAGGGGAAGTGCCCATCTTTGCCTTGACATACTGAAAACATACCTATGATTCAAAAGATTCGTTTAAATTCACACAGGAAAAGGGATGCAAAACAAAAACTCCCCTTACTTTGCTATAATTCTGAAAAGCCTTTTTAGAGGATAACGACATAAAGCCAATGTAGCTCAGTCATGGAAAAAACACACTTTGATTTGGAAATTAAAAGAAGTTGAGGAATTTCATTCTCTAAGTATCAGGAAATCGTTATTTCTGCAAATCTCTTCTGTAACAACTCCATCAACCTTTCCAAAATAATATTTGCTGGAGCAAAAAGGCCTTTGAACATACCAAATTCTTAGTTCTTCTGTAATGATTGCAAAACTTTCAAAAGTGAAGTTTGCCCATTTATCCACTGATCACCTGATTATTCTTCATCTACAATAGCATTTATTGTCAGGAAAAGCAGAGTGAAAAGCTTGCACTGTGACTTTTTGTCCTTTTGTTACTTATTAAGGATGATTAAAGCTGATCTGAAATAATTTCAAATTGATTTTTACATCTGAAATATCAAACACAACAGCTTGTCTTTTCTCTCCCTTTTGTTGCAGTGCTGGATAACAATGTTGTGCCAGGCATAAACATTAAGTTTTTCTCTCTCACTGAGCAAAGAAGAAAGGCCAATTTATAAGAACTGGTGAGAGAAGAAAAGCTCTAGTTCAGTTTGTAGTCTCAGGTGGTATCACTTGCCCAGTCCCCCAAAGATTTAGCCAAGCACTTCAATTCACAGAAGTGATGACTTCAGACTTCTCTAGTAAAAGCACAGTAAATACACTGGTATGCTCTGAGTCTACCTAGGGGTTTAAGGAAGGTTGTAGCTTGAGAAAGTCTTTATAAAGTGAAATCTAAGGTCTAAAAATTAAAATAGAATGAACTGTTCTTTAAGCACCTACCCTGATGAAAAGGGTAACTCAGCATACATCCAGCAAGGAGGGAAGAATCAAGACTAGCATTTGTCACCCCCCCCCAACAGCTTAATATTTTAGCAGGTTTACTGTCAGCCTCTAGTCCTTCTGCCTTGGATCACACAAACTCAGATCAAGAATTCAATCTGGAAAAAAAGGGTGCCTGTTCAGGGACTATTAGCAGCTCTTTGTTTTATGAAGTGACCGATGTTTCTAAAGGATTCAACATATTTTCTTTTTAAATAAGGGTTTTGCAAGCAGCTTATCTGCAATAAAAAAACCCAAACACTACTTTTTATAAAAAGTATTACAAAAGTCACTTTTACAGTTACAGTAAAAGACCACAACACAGACATTAAGAGTCTGTCCTTTAAAACCACAGGTCTTTCATTTACTTGGTGGTTTGGGATTTTTGTTTGTTGCTTTTAAAGCAAAATACTATATTTGGGGGTTCTCATATGCATTTGGCTTTTTCTGCCGTCATGGTGAAGTTGCAAACATTTTCATGTTTTTCTCTAATTTGATGCCAACATCAAGCTGGAATCTTTTTTTTTTTAATGAAAACAGAGATTCTGATGAAATACAAGACCTGAGGTTTTTAGGAAAAACAAAATATCACAAGATTTGTCATAAAAAACATGGAGTTGGCAACAGCAACAGTCTCCTTATGCACTGTAGCTTGCTATTTATAGGAGTGCTCACAAGTCTGCAGACATATTTCTGCTCTCCAGTAATAAACCTATGAAGAAAAAAGGCTCAGCTCGCATTATCACAGATATCTGGCACTTTGTAAGTCAAGAACAAAATGAAAGTGGCACAAAAACCAGATCCTCATCTGGCAGAAATCAAACAGGACTCAACTGAAGTCACATAAACCGCAAGTTACCCAAAAATGAGATTCAGGTCCTAACTCTCCATCTGTATGTACTAAAAACTGAAGGCTGGGCTGTATTACATACTATACATCATGTAATCAGCAGAATTGCATATCCTCTGGGGAGGCACCATGAGGGACTCTATTTGCCACCCCGGTGCAGTGCCATGCCAGTCACATGACTGCACTGAAGCACAGGTATGACTTCATACTACTCAGTGACTTTCTTCACTGAACAGCTCCTTTGTTCCTTCAAATGAGGTTAAAGCCAATATCCAATTTCAGCTCTTTTGGCCTGTTTTCCTTCGGCTGCCTGCTCACAGGACATGCACCCTCTGGGTTAACGCAGCCGATACGATGGACTGGGGAACTTGTCTCTTTTGATTGTTTAAGAGTGAGCCATACATCATATGACAATGACATTGCTTGACTCCAAAATGCTAATACTAAAACTGTTTATACAACAAAAGCAAGGGAACCTTAAAGTTAATTCACCTTTCAGGCATGTTATGCAGTTGTTTGTCCTTTTTCCAGTCAGCTATGAGGAAATACAGTTTCATTCTTTTTGACCAGAGAAATGTTACCTGCAAGCTCTAGAGCAAAAGCAGTGCCCAGGTTGTCAGCCATCAACTCTTGTCTCCACAGTTAGATGTTTTCCTTTGTCAATCACAGTTTTAGCATCTTCTGCTTAGTTTGGAAGAAATCGTATCCATAAGCTCAAGCACAAGTGACAGCTATCCCAAAGCAGGACAGTTACCGTACTTCCCTTTTCTACAGCTCACACCCTTTCAAGCCCAGGTTGGCACAGGCTTCTTCATGTGCTTGGGGGTGCTCAGCTGAGAACCACAAGAAGAAAAAATATGGTGTTTCCCTTATAGCATTCCCTTAAATGAGAGAAAAGTAAACTCTGTAATTTCATGACCCTGGGCCTCGTACCTTCATGCAGCCTGTGGATCAGGAACAACATCCCTTCAAATATACTTGCATGCAGCTCTTCAAGCTCCACCCATCCCAGCAGCAAGATTCAGTAGAAGCTGTGATTCACTGCTGGGTTCTGGAGGAAAGGGCTTGAAAAGGTTCTTTAAAGCTGCTTTCTCTAAAGTCAGTAAACTGGTATCCAGGGAATTGCTGCTGTTAATAATACACAGCTTCCTTCCACCACCGTCCCTGAAACGATGAGCCTGACATAGTCAAGGGGTTTCTTTGAAACCTACAGGACAGTGAAGGATAGAGAAACAAGCTACAGAGGCTTGTTTCATCATGCTTTCCTTCACAGAGTCAAGGCTATGCAAAAGGCATGCTCTGACTGGTGATGACATTCTTGCTGTCAAGGCAGCATATCTTCCATAGGGCATACTTGCACACTGTTACTGAACACTTCTGCAGCAACAAAGCAATCTCATTATGTCATTAAAACAGTTTCTGTGAAGGCACCCATACAAGTGTGATGTTGTTTTTTTCCAGGGCAATTTTACTTTTCCTCTCCAGCCTCTCCCTCTCACACCAGCTGCAGTCGAATCGCTCACTGGCCTTGATGCTCACAACGTCAGATGTGATAGGAACAGACTAGACATTGTTTTAACACAGGAAGGTTAATTTAAAATAACCTTCCTAAGCTGTTCATACTGCATGACAGCAACATTACAAGGGGAAGACATGGATTCATAAATAGGATCAGCTTTCAATCCCCAGACCAGTGATAGCAGCACTTGTCATGAACATACTGTGCCTAGTCTCCAGGGGAAGCGCAGCTTCAGCTGCCACTTACACAGCTCCTTCTGTCAGTCACTCCAGGAAGCAATGCCAGGTTTTTCATCTAAAAAGCCATTCTCTTGACCTCCTAAAGGTAAATGCTACCATGACAAGAGATGAAAGACAGGAAACAATTAGCTGCAGGTATGCTCCATTGCATGCCTGATACTCTATCTCAGCACCAGTTAGCTCTGGGTATGTCTGTATCACCAAGGAAATAAACCAGCCTGTGGAGTTCGGCTGATCACTGTAAAATCATCATCTAAAGGAGCATTACAAGAAAGAAAATTAAAAAAGGACAGAAGGCAAAACACTCCTATTAGAGGAAACCAGAAACCACTGCTTAATGGTTGTATCACTCCTGCAGTGAAAATCTTGACACTTTTGTCATCTCAGACCATACATGACTGACCCTGAATTTGCATCCTCCCCTTTTGAACAATGTAGGAGTATAAATCTCAGCCAAAAACTTATACTGCCTTCAGATGTGGCAAAGGAGTGGGACCCCTGGAGTGGCCATGGACTTCAAGTTGTCTTTAAGCATGATTTAATCTGCCTCTTCATCATGATCACCCTTCTTACAGCTCTACTATGGACAGCATTTAGACTTCCATTGCATGGGGTCCATTCCAAACCATTTCCCTGAACCTTGCAATTACAAGACAGTTGAATGTTCCTTTTTCTTTCAAACACTATGAAATCATCTCTACAACAACAAATTGCATTCATAGGGCACCCTCAGTTAGATAGCCAGGGATCATTTTGTACTAACTCCCCCAAAGACCTTGTTGCTTACTCAACAGCTTTCTTTACGTTAAGATTGTGGGGGTTTCCTTATTTTTTAAGCAAGTTATAATCCAGAAGTATTGTTTTTGGGAGAACATGGCAGAGGGGACAATGATACACATAGCTGTCATGGAGCCATCACTAAAGCCCAAAAGGTTCTTAAGACCTGTCTTTAACTCTGTGGCCTTTGCTGTAGCAAAACAAATGAGCAAGTATTCTAGGGTAGCCTTTTACACTGGCATAGATCATTCAGAAAGCAATGAAACAAGAGTTATTTATTCATTACCTGACTTAATTTATTACACTGTAAGAGAATCATATGAAAAATTCTGGAAAGAGCTCTCTGCAGATGGGAGAAAGCCAGCACTGAATTGGTGATGATGATCAATCTGCCTCCCATTTGTAATTCCACTTGAGAAGATGCATATTTTAGCTGTGCTTTGTGGCCACTTCACAAAAAGTAGCATAACATTACTGAATTCCCCTCTCTATAAGGGGATATCAAATGTGTTTGTGAGCACGTAGGAAATGCAGGGTTTAAAAAGGCTACAGATTGTTTTGAAAGTAGTTTTATTTTTGCTGCCTCTGCAGATTATTTTGTATCATTAGCCTTTTACACCAGCAGCTTTTCTTGGGGGAAAAAGTGCAACTAGGTATCTCACTGGAGAACAGTGAGGCATGCCACTTCTGTGTGGGTGAAGGACAAGCCTTTTATATGGCCATCAAAAATGCTAACAGCAAAGCACTAATGAATTTTGCTCCTGTTTTTTGTTTGTTTGTAATCCAGAATCAGCAAGTCTTTATGAAGATAAGCAGTTTCAATAAATAAATTGATAATAAAAATATTCCTCTCAAGAATTGGGGGAGGGTTACAGAGTTGAATCCTTGGTAAAATAGGAAATGAAGTAGGAATGAGTAAAGGGGGAAAAGGGTAAATTAACAATAAATAAATAAAGCTCCAGTAGGAAAACAGCATCCCTTGAAACAGAAAAGTCTTTGCCAAACAGCCAAAACCACACTACTTCATGGTATCTATTTTTTCCTGTTGTTAGTCATGGTTTGCAGTTTTATAATCACAGACTGATACAGCTGTAAAAAGACCAATACCCCCTAAAATCTTCAGTTCAGTTTAACAGAAACAATGAAAATTATTATTAATTTTTATCTTATCTGCTTTTCAGTAGAATCAGCTAGCACTAAACCAGTCAAAATGCACACACAACAGAGGATATGACTAAGCCACACAAAATAGATAAGAGACTAAAATTCAGAAATACTGCTAAATCAAAATAATATGTACATGTAAATGTTTTATCTTGCATGTAAACTATTTGTCTAAGCACCAGTAAAATCAGCCAGGCCTACAGAGACATCTCACACTAACACTGTAAGTATTTTCCTTCTCAGGGCTGTACTGAAGCAAATCACAGATACTGCAAATCTGAGGAGTAAAACAGTAAGAAATGTACACACTTTTTATTATTTTACAGACATATCTATGCATGTTTTAAAATAAGAGATTCTACTCCACATTCTGCCAACCTTCACTCACCTTCATTGGATCCCACTCTGCAGAAAATTCCCAGAAGCTGGACTTGTGGCTGTAGAAATGTACAAAAATCAGCTTTTCTTAACACCTTGTGCCTGGCACCACTACCAACGTGGATGGTTGTGTGTCATACGCCTAAGGTAGAGCTGAGATGCAAGCAAATCCAGCTAATTCCATTGTAAGCTTGATGTTCAAAAAATATTAATTAAAAATAAAACATCTGTTTCAGACAAGAATGTGTATTTACTTGGCTTTCTGCATATTCTAATAAGACTGGTATCTGTTGGTGGGGAGGGTACAGGAAGAAAATATTCCTAAAACAGAAAGCTTTGGTGCATTCATGCTTTTAAAATAATTTCTTAGCTAAAAGCACTTGTTTTCAGGTCACATTTCCTGTCAACGATAACTTAAATTATAGCCAAATTTAATTAAAAGGTATTTAGGTCCACAGAAAAGCTTACCTAAAGTCAAAATAAGAGAATACCAAACCCCCTCAAATTACAGTGTTAAGAAACATTTGCTACCTGCAAATTTTATCTAAGCATTTGATCTTTAAAAATCATGTTTCAGAATTGTTTTCATTTCCATGGATCTTCTGCACTGGAAGTAATGTCAGTTGATGGAAATGTCTTATAAGCATCCTGTAAATGGTGATCTAGTAGCATTCATTAAAACAACAAAATTATTAACATTTAACACCCTCCAAGGAAGTATTTAAAAACCTTTTATCAATACCAAAGGATTATGTGTCAACATTACAACAGGTACCAAAAAGCCCTTATCACTCTTTTCTTGACTGCCATTGCCCTGTACGTGATGCAACAAAGAAAGCTAGACTCCCTTGACTAGTTTCAAGTCTAGAGTTTTCACAGGCAGTCTGCTATGAACAAGAATGGAAATGAATCAGAAGCTATGTGAGAATTCAAAACAAGCATTAAAAAAAATTGGTGGTGACAAAATAATCCAGCTCATTCACATCCTCTCCTCCACATGGTCTTCTATTTCTGCTTCCAAACAAAACTAAGCAGAAGGACAAGAAAGTCTACACAGCATTTTGAACCAAACTAAAGTTAGAAGGGAGAAACCCTCAAAACCTTTAGATCCCTTGCCTAAAGAATTTAGGTTGGTATTATTATGGCCAGTGGAAAAGTCACCTGAATTTCCAGTTCAAGTTCTGCTGCCAAGTCACTCTGTGGAAGGTTTTAGGCAGACCTGCAAGCTTCTATTCTTCAAGCTGTCTCATCTATAAGTGGTAACTATCTGGCACTGGGTTTATACAAGAAAAAAAGTTTCAGACAGATATTTGAGGAACACCTCTCTAATTAAGAGTGCTGTTTTACTCTCAGAATTGCCAAATACAGTGCATTTACCTCCTGTGTAGAGTAAGTGGAGGAGACTGATGTTCAGTTTCTCAATTATACTGGAGACATTTATTCCCTTCACCCAGTCTCCAGAAACAAAGAACAAGCAAGCACTTTGCAAAAGCTGAGGATTTTTCATCCTTGTGGGTCTTGGGTAGGTGCATAAACAAGTGGCTCCTTGCACGCAGAACAACGTCAGACCTACCTGTACCAAGCTTCTTAGTTTAAGGTTCCTTTTTAACCTGGTTGTTTGAGATATCAACTAAAGTTGCTATCAAGTAGTACTAGAGAACTTTTCTGCCCACAGTCTTTCAGGACAAGAATCTTGTTGCTTATTTCTCCTCTATTGTAACTCCTGACTTGATCCACATCTCCCCACTTATGCTATTGACAGGACTACTCAAGAAGACTGCAAGCTACTTGAACAGTGCTGCTCACAACCCTCCTATAGATTTATTATGGCTTGCCCTATGCATACATAACCTAATACCATGCCCAGAGAAGCAGAGGGTTGTACAATGCACTGTGAGAAGTGCAAAGGACATTTATAATTGTGATTGCTTAACCAAGCCCAAATTGTTGAGGAGGAGTTTCAACTCAAAACAATGGCCATTTGGAGTCCAAGAATTTTGCCAGGACCCCTCTGCTATCAGAGTAAGTTCTCAATCTAATAAAGCATTCCATCATCACTGACAGCCAAAGCTACTCTTCTGTGCTTTAAATGGTCTTTTATCAGACGTGCAATGCACAGTTCAAATATTGGATGTTTCTCTCTCCTTGTAAGCACAGCAACTGACTTCTTCATGAAGGAGTGACACGCTCCATTTCCTGCACAATAGCTTCCAAATATGTCTCAAACAAGAAGAGTTAGTTCCTAAGATTATTTCATACAGAAATACTGTGCTTCCCTGGTATATCTGTCCTCGTCTATTGTAATATTGAGGCTGCAGCTGAAGCCCTAAACTAACATGGAAAAAGGGGTAAGAAAGGAAACACCACACAAACTGCAGTTACCCTTTGATTTCTCTTTTGGACTCCTGCTTTAAGATCTAAGTGAAGTTTGTGAAAAGAAAGAAAAAAAAAACCATGTGGGGAAAAAACCCCACAAACAGTGAATCACCTAAGAATACTAATGCTTGAGAAAATGAAAGATGTTTAAAGCAAGAAGATAAAAGAAGTGTGACCACACAAGAGAAAGGAGCTTTCCGGCCACTGCTTGGTATTTGTTTTACTCTGGGGAAATCTCACTTCTATTTTTGTTTTTTTCTTTCTACAAAGTGGAATCATGTGGTTTGCCCAGTGAACAGTTATCATCCTCTAATAAATATTACCACAAAAAAGCTGACTGCTGTTTTTATACATTATCAATTGTAAAGGACCTGGATTCCAGTAAAGCCAGTAGAGCCAAACTGTGTCAACTGTGTAGTTTTAAAAAAGTTAAGTCACTGAACACTTACACATATAAAATACTCTAAAAGCTATGCATGCTCATTTAAAATGTGTATTGTATTTAGCAATGAAGCTGGTAATGGAAAACAAAATGGCTAGCTCTCAATTAAATCTTCCCATGGCTTGCTCCATCAGCCAGTTCTGTATCCTGCTTTGCAGAGATGTTCCAAAGTTAGGTCATATTGTTATGTATGTGTAACAAGGCTGGGGAAAAACAGCTACATCAAGTTACTTTTGAATAACCCAGAGAAAAATGATTAGCCATTCTGGCACATAAGCAATTAGACTCTTTCCACTAGTAGCTGTTACTACAGAAAACAGATCTCAAATATTGCTGCTTGCAGTTCCTGTGAGCACTCTGCAAATAATAGTATTGTAACACTGTGAATTATCATCTTTATGCTGTTTGAGATGCAACCCAAAAATACGCTGTAAAACACACAAAAGCTATTGTAAAATCTTTTAAAATCTATGTCAAATGCTCTTTCTGCTTACTCAAGTATAGTAGATGACAGTTAACAATTACGCAGTCATGACAATGACCAACCTGTCCCACTCTACATCACCTATCCAAGCAGGCCGGTCATCCCCAAGTCTATCTTGCAGTCAGCTAGCAGGGTAGCTGTATTAGTTCAATACAAGATGCCATTCTGAACCTTTGTTCCTTGTCTGTCTTCTGCAGGCTGCAATAAGCTACCGTGCCTTCCATGGCTCTACAAGCTGGCAGTGCCCAACCTACCTATGTTTGTACAAGTTCTAGTAGGGTGGCTGTGCAGACATCCCTTGAAAAACAACAGCAATTTATGGAACAAGCTTCTAAGAAGCTTCATTTGCTTAAATAATTGATAAATACAATCTTAAGTGGAAACATTTCCATAACAAAAGCAAGCAAGCTGGAAAAGAAAAGGCTGCTATTTGAAACAGAAGCATTCAAAATCACTCTACTTGTGAAACAAGTAAGAGTTTTCTTTCCTAGAAGAAACAAAATTGATGAGTAACTTTATTCAAAAAGACCAAGTAGCTGCTAAGGGAGCACAAGTTAGTCACAAATTAAAGACATGCCCATACTCTGGAAAGAAAAAGACAACCCATTTGCATGGCTACTTGAAACTGAACTCTGCAATTAGCAAAGACACGAGGTAGCAAGAAGTCAGTTGGCACGTGATTTAAGGACTTACTTCCCATTCATTTAACTAATTCTTAGAAACTCTTCAAGGACACCTACCTATTCAGTCTTAACCTAGAATTCTTGTCCTTTCCCAAACCTAAGCAGCCAAATGAGAAGATAATTCATGTATCATGCTTCTCCTGTTCTACCCAAGGTTTCCACTTCTGTTAACTAAAACTCACTCCCTCCAAGGACTTGTTTCCCCGTTAGTCTTGGTCTGAATCATTTTAGAGCCTTCTGCAGCCTCAACACCTGCAAACAGCATGACATTCTGTATATTTGTGTGTTTCCCTTCACTGAATTCAAGACAACAGGCTGACTGAGTAGGAATTCCTGCAAGAGCCTGCAAAAACCCGCACAGGATTGGCAGAGGTAGCTGTGTCCCTAGTTCAGAGATGGCAGCTCCCACCTTAGGATAATAATATGAACTTTTTACTAAGATGTGTTCCAAGGAAGAAAAGAGACAAATCTTGCTCAGTTTGCAGTGTTTAGCCTTCCACATGTGCTATTTTTGCCCTCCGATTTAAAGAAGATACATTACTGACTTAGGTAACTGCTTACTTGATGAACAGAGTAAAATATATAAAATAGTTTAGAAACTCCCAATAGACTTACATCTATTTGCATATAGGTAACTGTGTAAAGTACTGGTGAGTAACAAATACATGACAGAAATTGAGATAAATTTAAAAAAAGAGTCAAGAACATTAAGGAGCTAAATTCAGTGCACAGTTTATTTGCAACAAGCTATCTAACCAGCTCTAATCATAATTACATCTGATAAATCAGAAAGAAACAAATTAAATTACGAGTTCCTAATGCTGTGGCAGAAAGTTCAACAGGGCAGGAAGTTTTAAAAATTGAGACCAACTGCAATGAATATACCTATACTTTATTTAAATAAACTATTTTCTCTGTATAAAAGTTGGAAAGGCTTAAGTTTATTAAAACAAAAGCCACAGGCATTATAGCATGTAAGAAGAGTGGTGTCAAAGAACAAAGTCCAGATGAAATTTTGAATCTGCTGCATAGAAAAATAATCCACTTCTCAGGAGAGAAAGGAAGCAAACACAGCTACTTATTTCTACTGAGAGTTCTTTGCTTTTCAGCATGCTCCACAATTTTTTCTTCTACATAAAGTCCCTTTCGCTTTCTTACTGCGTTCATGTACTTGCGGGCCTGGTTCTCTGAGTCTGCCTTTTCCCCAAAGTGCAAATATTCCTCCTCAGTGGTTGGTACCCAGAATGGGTCACTTGAAATGATCTATAAAAAGAAGAAGAAAAAAGGTAATGCAAAGGTTTATTAGTACTTTTCAGGTAATCAACTTCTACAGTAGAGCGATATCAAAGTAGAACAACTCTTCCAGAAAGTCTGCAATTAGTTATTTAAGCAGAAAACAAGAGCGAAGATACACTATGTAGCATCTGTCACAAGAAGCCCACAATAGCTCTTCAAATTCAGCTGCATTTATCTGTGTACAAATTTCTTTTTAAAAAGCAAATTTAATTGCCAGTCAGCAAACAATGCCAAATAATGTTCAGAAAATTGTCAGTTTTCAAGATGGAATTCCTTATTTAGAATATTATCTCACTCTGATTTCATCAGAATTTATAAGAACTGAAGGTTTCTGCTCATTTCTGTGTCCTACGTTCTTCAACCCCTAGAAGTTGGACAGATGGTTTAAAAATCATTGTTTCTGGTGCTAACATATTTAGCAGAGCTGTTCTTGCAGCTTCATACCTCAGGGGCCTTCCTCTAGAAGAGATTTCAGATCTAACTTGATCAGAGAATAACTGGTCTTTATCCCCAGTTCATCCTATATACCCCACACTTCTCAGACTACCACAGAGAATATGCCAGAGATGCAGTTATCTCACAGAGTTTTTAAAAGCTTTCCTCATTTCATCCTGCAAGGCAAAGCAACAGCATCTTTAATGTCCCAAGTAAGTCAGAAAAGATATTTACTCTCTACCTTTGGGCTACACAGATTTCACACAAATTCTAGCCTTAATGCTTTACTAGCTAGACAAAGTAACAATATATTCCATTACTCTTAGTGATTCTCATATTACTTTTAGAAGTTTTAGGTTTCCAAGCAAATGTTTTAAGACAAAGTAGGTCCCCTTTCAGTATTAAGCTCCTAAAGATCTACCCTGGTTCCACTCAGGTCGAACTGTTGCAGGCACACAAAATGACTCCTAAATGATTAAGAGTGATCATCAAGTCTTAAGCTCATACAATACATATGTTTAATCAAACCTGGGAAATGCTCCCTAGTGAACTGAGATCTAGGTGACCAGCCAAAACTGCATAGGGTTATAGTCTCAAGATTTAACTTTCCTTCCCATTAGTGAACAATTAACCACAAAACAGAGCAAAAAATGCTGCCATCAATGAGTATTAAGGAACTCAATAAAAAAATAACAAGATCACCTTCCATGAATGCTAAACATGAGCATTAGGAAGGGAAAAAATTACCACATTATGTTACCCAGGTTCTGTTGTGAATTTCAAAAGTAAATATTTCACTGAAATGATTGTAGATTTCCTCACAAGATGTAGTTACAGGTAATATATTTTTTATTAAAAAAAGCCCACAAAGGTAATTCTATATCCATTTCTTAAACAAAGTCCTCATGGAAAAAGGAGTGCTTTAGTTATTCTATTAGTTACTGTAAGAATGGTAATAGCTATGAAAATAATTGAAGACATCACTCTATAATAACTTCTGAAATATGCAATATTAGCACCAACATCGACAGGAGGCAACAAACTTCTCTAAATTACCAATTTCAGCTTAGTGTTATAAACCTTTTATAGTGCTATAAACTACTTCTGACAAACTTTTAATTGCTATATGATATTTCAAACTAAGCAAAATTTCTTAAAGCTTGAGTTACACATTTCATCCCAATTCAATACCTCCTCTTAAGTAACACCTAACAGAGCCAAACAAATCACACTTTATGGGGAGTTAGGAAAATAACTATGGCAGAGGATGGCTATTTTGTATCAGATAGCATTGCAGGTTAAAACCTGCAAAACAGTATGTTAAGCCCCTAAACTAGCACAACTAGTTTTACTTTGTTACAGTTAAGTAAATTAATGGAATGTGACTTGTGATGAAAGTGACATCAAATCTCAATCATTTAGGTGGAAAATGACTATGCATAGGGTTGTCTGGCTGAAAACCAAAAGTAAGCACAGCTCAGAAATAAACACTATGAACCTTAGCTTTCCAAATGTTTCTACATTTATTTTTAACATAAATGTTAGGACTGTCTAACCATGAAAGAATCTGCCCAAGTCATACCCATTCTGATGTCTTGTACAGGGACTTATAACCAGTGCCTAGAAACTGAAAAGGGATTACTTGACAGCTTACACCAATAAAAAACTGAATGGTCCCCAATTCTTGGGGCATTTGCCAGTTTGACCATTATTTTATGCATTAGAAATAAAGGGTCAGTGAGGTCTACTGGTGTTTTTCCACGGCGAGTTGATGAAGTTGTAGTGATGTTCATACTGAACATCTTAATGATAGAAAAGCAACATGGACTTTCTCATTCATGACCTGATTAAAGACCTGAACAAATGAAAATTTCAAAGTCCCAGAACATGTAAATAGAAAAAGGTGATTCACACTCAGTGGACTTGCTCCAGACTGTACTACTGAGGGAGGTCATACAGCTACAAACTACGGTAACATACAAGGCTGTTACTATCCTCTTCAATGAAGGTTTGTATTGTTTTGGTTTTTTTTTTTACATGAGCAACAAATCTAACACCCAGATGTCATGCCCAGAGAGAAACAGTGAAACACTGGTTCTTGAAGAATGAATACAGCAGAGGAGTCCAAAGGTATAGCAAACTGAACTCAGAGATCTAATCTACCTGTAAATATTTAGATACTCACTGATCGATACTTAAGAAAATTCCCAAGTTTGACAAACTGGCTTTCAATAATATATGAAAGCATTGTTCTACTAATGTTAACTCAAGTTTTGCACTGGATTCTTCTTACACTGATAATAATTCTACATGCCTTCAACAGGTATCTCTATCTTTCAGGAAAGCTGTCCTAACAGTAGGCTCACATGCATATACAATTTTGTATTTTGCATGTACTCTTTAAGATTTAGTAGCCAGTAAGTATAAACTTGCAAACTTACTGCAGCACAGGGCTACAGAATCCCAAGTGAACTTTGCACTGCTAGATGATGCAGAACAGCACCTTAAAGAGACATAAATTAGGCTTAAAAAGTCACCTCAGGAGCTAGCTTTGCTTCTCAACTTGTCTAAACAATTCAGGCCCTACAGACTGGTTCTAGAACAAGTTATGGTGCAGACACATTAAAAAAATATGAGGTTAATTAAAACACACTATTTGTCTTACCACACCACGGTAAGTAATGAGAAAGAGGGAGCCAGATCTACTGAGTCAGCTGAAACTCTGGGCATTGCCGTGCACTTCCTTTAAGAAGCCATGTTAAAGTAACCCTAATATAACTGCACAGAGGTGTTACTGACACAGTGATAAAAAAAAGCAAGTTTTTTTTCTTTTTGAAGTTCTTATTCTGCAAGAGAAGGTGAGTGCCACACTAGACTGTCTTGCTTCTATTCACACCACATTGATGAATCAAAGCAAATGCATAGAGCAGGTGGCATCCATCATTCCCCACACTCTGTTAATACAGTGTAAGCAAGCGAAAGGGGAAAAAAACCGTTTCCATATAATGCTCCAAAAGCACTGTCATCAATTTGCTTACAATAGTAGCTGTCAGAATGGTGGGTCTGGGTTTCCTGGAATCACAGCTGAGAAGCTTTTTAGCCCCTGAGCTATTGTTTGTATTCATGGGAACCGCACAGGGATGACTCTGGAATCTGTGACAGAAATTGAGGTTTTGTCTGGACAAAGTCCTAAATGATTAATTAGATTCTAAATGGACCAATCCCTCTTGAATATGATGTAGGTATTTAACAGAGGGCATTTACTGCAGGTCCTGGAAGATCCACAGAATCAAAGCCGAAGAGACACCCACAAACAAAAGAAATCATACTGAATGTCACTTTTCATTTAAAATTATTTAGATGTTTCCACATACTAATTTTTCAGTACAAAACTGAAACATACAGCCTAAGATTCTTTTTAAACCCAGAAATGTGACAGCATCTTGACCGTGTGTTTTCAAAAAGATGCACTACTAAACAAAAGCTTCAAACCAACAGAACTGGAAATTCAAGACAACACGCCTTTCACAGCTGAAAATGATCTTGAAGTGACTCAAGAAATTCAGTTAACCTATCAAAGGTCTTTAGTCTCCCTTTCTCTCATTCTGCCTGTGTGCCATGTGTGCCTGGAAAACACTAAGCAGGGGCGACACAAGAACTATCACGACCAAACTGTTTACACCCCAAGTATGACAGACAGAAGATGCCAAGAGGAGACACTATCAGGAGAAAGGCATTGGAAACCAAATGACCTGAAGGTATTGTTACCATTATGGTAAAATGCCTCCACACTGTGTGTAATTTGGTAAGTAGAAAATCAAGCTTATCTTTTCTTAAGGAACTTTTTTTGCTAGCACTTGGTAATTCTTTATAACAGCATAAACTAGCCACTGGCCTATGCTTATTTTTTATTCGACACCAGAATAATCTGATGGGCACAACAGCAGCCTTAACTGCAAACAGCCCAGAACAAACACATGGCAACTCTTCTAAAGCTTGCTCACCAAAGCAGCCAAACAGCTCCTGCCTCCTAGTTAACACAACCAAGTATTTCCATGCTGCATCTGCAAGGCTCTTCTGAAAACAATTTCTTTTAAAAAGTGACTTACAAATCAAGGTCTGTGTAGTGGCTTGTTGGACTAGCATCGATGCTGTTAGAGAACAAGTGGCTTCTCTAAATGCAGCCATACAAAATACAATAGAGGAAAATAAATTAGTGCACAGCAGCTGATAGGATTCTTAAATCTGTTCTTGCAAATGCAATTCTTAAGTGATGGAAATGTTCCTTAATAGTATTGCTTAACAATATCTTCATTGATCTACTTTATAGATCAGTGAAAGTCTTGGGTGATATAATTTGTTTCAAGCACAACTATAAGGAAAACACTGTAAGTCCATTATACTTAAAAGCAAAGAAAAAACCCAGTCAAATACATACTGAAGAGAGTGTTTCACAGCTCACTGCAGTACTAGGAGCCCACTCTAGGTATAAATAAAACACTTGATAATGAAGTCAGCTGGGATTAGGTATTTCAACAGAAGTGACTAGATTACTTCAAATTTTGCAAATGCAGGGCTAATCTTGAGAAAAAGAAATCACCTAATGCAAGATGTTTCATTAAATATCACAACTATTCAAACCAACACACCCAAACAATGAAGTCTCTTAAGACTTGTTTAGTAACAGCATCCAGAGCAGCATAGGCAAAACAACTGTCATTTTCTTTTAGCCTAACCTACACATTATTATTCAAGCAATATAAGCCTGTATCTTTATCAGAGACCTAATCTGAACACCTGTAATAATTAATCCATAAAAATACAAATACCAGGAGCATACTATGATAATACTGAAAGACAATACAGCACCCATTAAATTCTGTAATGATTATGTAAGCTAATAAAACTTTTCAGTAAGATTTGAGTTTGAACAGTTCACTTCCAATTCAAGGGGACTTGGAATTTTAAACCTTAATTTGAGGATGATTTATTATTTGCATTTCAGTGGCACCCAGATGGCTCCAACAGCGATCTGGGTCCTATTGTCTAGTTATTTCACAAAATGATGGTATGAAACAGTCTCTGCCTAAGGCAGCCTAATTATGCAAAACAAGGTTGAGAGAAGCATCAAAAGCAAACAGAAGGGATCTGCCTAGTTCATCCAAAAGGTCAGGCAGATCTGGGAACAGAGCCATGTTCCTAGTAGTATTTCCCCTAATGGTCCTAACTGCTAGGACAGAAAACTTCTTTTGAGCCAAATATCATCAGTGTGGAAAATGCTTTAGTTGGACCACAAATAGAAAGAGCAGTCTTTGCACTGTCCGATGAAGATTTCAGACCAGCAAGCAACATTATGGCCTTTGTGAACTGCTTAGTAAGAAATCCCAAGAACTGCAAAATTCAGGGTGATCAGGCACTACCACAAGCAGCCCTCAGCATGCCAGGAAAAACATTATGCCAGAAGCTATTTTAAAATAAATAAATAAAAAAAAAAATCAAAAGAACTTTCATGCACAATTTCAAAGATGATACAGGCTTCAGCAAATCAGAACCTTTTCTACCTTTGAAAACTTGATGCTAGAAAGACACTTCAAGAACATTCACAGTTCAAATGGTGTCTATCACTTAAGTCATTACATAGACTATGTCATTACTAAAAGCGTACAGCTGATATGCAGGTCTTAGATGTGTAAAACCACCCTGTCAAACAGAAGTTACCTCCACCTTTCAGGTAAAATGACAGAACTTTGCAGAGGTTTATGTGAATTGTGACCTTGAACAACTGTTATCTGCTGGGGTATCTCTAATCTTCTGGGTAATGCTATAAAAGTGCTCTTACACCGTGCCTCATCAAATAGTCTAAGACCATTTGGATACTGGTGGCACTGTGCTTCCAGAAGACAGAACACCTGTAAGCATGCCCACTAAGAGTGAGGTCTGAACAGCTCTGAACAGTGCTGTTTACATTGCTGGTATGTGGAACATGAGCAGGGAGGAGATGACCATCTCAAAAGTGCAGAGAGGCTAATTTCTTGGCTATGCTCCTCCTGCAACCTCAGACGCAGAAAGACCCGTTAGCTCAGTAAGCCAGCCCTTCCTTGGCATTACCCACATTACACAGTGTAATGCAGGGGTACCCCAGAGTGACTGGCTAATTCAAGCAGCTACAGAGCAAGGAAAGCAGTGCTGGCAGCGTGGCAGCACACTACTGCCTAACACATATCGTGCTGTATAGATAGGTAGTGTTCCAAGTCATTCCTTACTTTCATGTGAAAGAAAATAAGGATTCTAGAGCAGCACTGCAAGAAAACCTTTGGCAACTTTAAAAACAGTCTCCACATTCACAGTTGCTTTCCATCAACCCAAGTAAAATGGTGTAATGCTAGCATATGACTAGGAGCTGCCATAACCTGCAATGCAGAGCAGTCTGAATACCCTTTTTGAAGTGATTTCTGTACTACAGTGTCACAGTACTCTCGCTCAGTATTATACAACTGAGGAATAGGTAAAAACTTATTACTAATTTTGCCACTCTACTTTCAAGGCAGCCAGGATCTCAGCCTGTCCTTGAAAGAAACCAGAACTGAAAATCTCAAGGAAAGATTCTACAAGTTTGTGTCTTTTCTTGGTTGTTGTTTAACCAACTATGTGGGGGGGGCGGTGTGTCTTCCTGGTTTTATTCAGTGAAAACCGCTTTATTTAATAAATATCTTATTCCTTTGTCTTTACAGGCCCCAAATGCTTCTTATTCAGAGAGGAAGAATATGTTCCCTCTGCAGAGTCAGCTTCACCATTTTGCCATACCCCCTCCAACACAGTGGAAAGCAGCTATCACCTCATGTCCTGCCTAGGAGTGACCGTGGGAAGTGCTGAGCACCTGAGATGCTTCCACGAAACACCATGCCAGGGATGAGGATTAAACAGCAGAGGGTAGGAGGAGAAATATCTACAATATGGTAAGAATTTTACAGAAGCACCTACACATAAATGTTCTCAAGAAAAAAAAGGTCACATTTTGTTAAAACAAAAACTTTCATATTGTACCAAATACTTTGTGTACCAGCTTGCTTATTTTATAAATAGCTAATCTCTATATCACATCCTGAAAGAAAAAAACACAACTACTGTTCAGCCTCCCTTTTAACCAATTGCTTGACTCAAATCTTGGCTTCACAAAATGTTTCCATTTGACATCACTACTGATCAACTTAGGCATCAGACAAATAACACAATATATCAGATTCTCATGATTATTATATCTGGTTTCATACAGGCATTTAAAATGAAGCATGAAAACATGCTGTCTTCATAACTTGAGAAAACTCTCCTGTTTTATTTCTTTAGAAATCCTTAGAAGGATTTTCTCTTTTTCTCCTAATAGCTCTTGATTATAAATTACAAGGTTTAGCAAAAATACAATTGGAGAAAAGAGAGCAAGCAGGAAAGATGGACATGATAAAGCTGACAGAAAAGTTCATTTATTTAGTATCCAGAGCCATCTTGCAAAAGCTTTAAAAAAAGTATCATATTAATAAGTTTTCATTTTCTTCCAGAGCCAGGAGGTTTACGGTGATACAGAGTAACTTTCAAGTTAAACTTCAGAGGTTTAACCTACAGATACATATTAGGAGTGCAGGTTCCCTACAAGTAAAACCAGCACCAGAGAGTATCTCATAATTCAGAGATCCCATTTACAGTATATAAAGGAGACAACCAAGGCTTTAAAATGCCTGAAGTAAGAGATGAGAACTCATTTTCCAATAAATATTGTAATAAGGAACATTTACATATTTAGTTACAAAATAAATTCATACAAGTTTATTTTGGCTCAAGAGCATCATCCTTGTTTGTGCCTCAATCAGTAGCTACAAACAGGAGTTCAGGAATTGGGAAGAAAGAGAGATGTGTGGTTTACTGCTGCGTTACTTCCTATTACTAAAGAAATATGTATTGAGAGGGAAAATTAAAGCCACACCACTATGACTTCTATGTACTATTTTACTTAGCTTCAGATGTCCTGGCCAATACAATGAACTTTTCATATTTGAAAGGTTTCAGGTTGCTCCAAAATTCATTTACATGCCTAAACTGTCACTGGCACAATGATGTATATAAAGTTACAGTGCAAACCTAGTATAGACTCACAGGTTTAATGCCTCTGATTACCTTAGTCTGCTTAATGCAGGTCTAAATCTCATCCAGCAGCTTCTATATTAAGCCTTCATATTCTGGGATGTAAAATGACTTGGGAATTCAAAAGGAATTAATTAAAATTCAGTGTGCAAAACTTCCATATTCAGAATGCTTCATATTCTTGCCACTTACTACATGGAGTCCTTTCTCCTGCCTTCCTCCAGGGCCCTAAAGCATGCTCTCAACACTATTCTACTTAGAAGGGATACTGAAAAAGAATTTGGATTAAACATGTGTTTAGAGTTTGCCCATGCCCCCCCAATAAGCGTGCCTAGGAGCCAATCATTATGCAACTTGGAAGATGTGAGTTAACTGGAATACTATACATTTCACAACTTTACAACTAGTAGATGTCTTTGACAATTTCTGCACTTGCTGAGAATTCAATCAGCATCTGAATAGAGCCTCAGGCTTTTTTTTTTTTTTTTACTATAACACAGATTTCCCAAATGGGATTAAAGCTCCATTATTCTAAGCATTGTGCAATCACAAATATCTTCTTGTTCAAAGAACCTTATGATTAAGATAAAATGACATGACTGAAAGATGCAACTGCAAAGAGTCAGGAGAGAACAAAGGAAACAGGCTCAGGCAAAAACATGCTAATTGAAGGTGTATTTGAAAAAAATACAAGGTCATAATTATCCCAAAGTTATATATATTAAACTAAGAATTCAGAAAAAAGTTTATACTGAAATCTAAGAAAACATGGCCAAGTAAACCCTATGCACTCAGTATTTGTTTAGGGGTATCATAAAGGATTACACTTGACAAACTTTTAAAATTAGTTTCTTTAAACTGGGACCAAACTGAAAGCTCCCATTAATGGCTATTTGGTGTTGGCCTATACAGGGAGGTATTAATTGTATATGCATGATATAAGAAATTAATAAAAAAGGAGTATCTGACAAGATAGACCTCAGTATGTGTATTGCTTCATCCCCTGGGGCAGGAGCAATCTGAACTACACGAAATACATTCATTAAATGAAGGGAAAAAAATGGTAATTTAATTTCCACAGAGACCAAAATGGCTTCATTGAAATGTAGGCTTTATCACTGACCTTCCCATGTTTATAGTCTACAAATCATATTAATGAAATATAAGAATAATAAAAAAAAATTAATTCAAACCTAATTTCTTTAAATTTACTATATGCATATGATTTCCATGAAGTTAAGTGTTTAAAAGTTTAAAAATACTGAAATGCCTCTATTTCACTGTCTGCAAAATAGGGATAACACATTAGAAGGAATCTATATAGAGAAATACGTGTCCCAGGAACTCAGCTAATGAGCTGAGCACACTGAAAAAACACCAGTAACACAGAATTAATTCAGCATGGCAAGGAAGGGTTTTGATAGCAGCAATTACAACCACCACCATGTATCTGGTAACATAGGAACCAAGTAGCTACTGCGCTCCCTTTCCATTCTTAGCACTAAGGAAAAAGTAGTATAAAACTCCACAGAGTTCAGATCATGCCATCCTGCACAATGATAGGTTAAATAATTGGGATTCAAATAAATAGCTGGTGTTTATCATGTATATACTTGCAGAGAGAAGAAGAAAAAGAATAGCTCTGCAAATTACTCATGTGATCCGAGACACAAACCCATTTTTTCTGGCTTCTGTCATACCACCACTAGGGATTGGGAAAATGGTATTTATTTAGCAATTTGTTGATGATGTGAGAGTAGCATGCACTCCCTCTGCCATCACTGCACAGAGCCAACACTGCTAGTAATTTAGTAAAAGACTTATTTTGTCACAAAAATATGTGAGCGTGACTTTCAATGTGACAGAACAGCCCATCCCTATCCCTCCCCACCAACAGATTTGCCAGGTGGCAGTACTTTTCCAAGTATACTGTTCCAAGGATTCCCAACTCTTTTGACAGCACATGACTTCTTTTCCATTAGCATCCACATAAAATTACTGCAGCTCTTAGAATTATTAAGAAAGATTACTAGGGAAGTATTTAACAAATATTACTATTAGGACAATTTCACTACAGGAAATGAGGAAGAATTCACACCACGTGAAAAGTCAGCTCATACTTAGGAAATAAACAGTGGTAAATGGATCATAGCTGGCAACTGCATAGACTATTATAGTATTACTGACCTCAAAAATCCATAGTTGTTTATACTCAGAGATCTGACACTTGAGGTCACAAAATAAATCAGAAGATGAAACAAAACCAACGAAAGAAAAAGGACTTTATAATCCATTTATAAAAGTTTCTATGGTCCTAACACCAAATAAAGAAATACCTGACTGAAAACCAAAACAAAACCAACCCAAAACCAAACAGAAAACCCTGGACTTCAGCTATTTTACTGTGAAACGTTTGTACCTACTGACTCTTGCCCTTGAACTCATTTTTACTTCCTTCAGTGGCGTTTTCCAAGGAGCCCTATGATACAGACTTGTCTTGAACCAGGAAAGCTGATTTACAGCTTTTTACATCTCTTCTTAAATATCTACTTTCTACATCACAGAAACAACATACAGTCCATTCCCAGTCAATGACATTTTTTATCAGCTTTCCCACCTATTTCCTTTACACTTTCATCTCTTCATTTGTTTAAGTGACAAAGATGACCAACTGAAATGATTCTGACGACACCTCCACTTACTATCACCAGACTTAACTGTGAAAGAATGAAATCTATTCCTTTGCCTTTAAGTATGGAAATATACGTTGATTTGGAATATACAAAGAAAAAAAAAAGAACCCAGAGGTGTCTGCAAACCCCACTTCTGTTAACTTCTATTTGCATAACATGTTACTATATTTTCTATTGATTTTTTTCTCTTTCTACTTCCCAAAAACGTTTACCAGAAAACTCATTTTAAAAGGCACATAGAATTCAGGAGAAACACATTTATGAAGAATCAGTTTCATTCGTGAAGGACTTACTTTATATCACATGAAAAGCATCCCATCTAACAAAACATAAAGACATTTCTGAACAGCACATCTATAAAAGCAAGTAAGACTAATATAAAGCTACTTTCCCCTCCCCCCCTCTTAATTTCAAAAGGAATTAATCAAATATCTTGACCAAAACTTAACCTTTTCAGCTTATTATCCAAGTCTGCCACATCTACAGGAAATAGATCACCAAAACAGATGGAGTAAAGAGATATTTTTACCTCCCAGTGGCTGAACACCAGCTGCGGACTGGCCAGGCCACTAGTCCTCTTCCTGATTTCATCAGCAAAACCAAAGCTTTCTGCTACTGGCAGGACTGCCTTAATAATAAACACATCCGTTCCCTCTTTCATCTCCTCTTGTAGCACTCTGCCTTCTCTTTTGGACAAGACCGCGTACACACGACCTGCAAAGACATAATTCTGATGAGCTTACCAATAAATTTATATTCTGTGTCATGAAGGTATTTCCTAAATATTTATTTAGGAAGCTTCAGCATTAAGTAAAAAGCATAATTTCCTCAGCTAAAATTCTTGTTATGAGTCTAACTCGCTTTATTTCTTAAAATCAAATATTTGAGAAACATTACTAAGAAATATTACTGTGTTTCAGGAATTATATCTTAGCTGACTTTAGAAGCTTGTTTGGATCACCCTGGTACTTGCCCAAATGCTGCACTGCTATTCTCATTACAGAAAATGTTTTTACCTGAAATAATACATATTTATTATATTTAATGTGTTCAATTAGTTCTTAAACTAAATCAGCCTTAAGTTAGCAATGGAAAATTTTTATTTTTCTTTCCCAAATTAATATTCAATCAATTGAAATACAGTGTATATATCATGAATGCAGCTGTGAAAACACCCATGTTAGGTTTTACCATAGGCATTAGGGTAATTTTTTAAAATGTTTTGGCAAACTTACAGGCTAACTATTCTACAGACAAAAACTAGCAAATACATTTGTGCTGATCAATATATATTTAAAACAAAAGAAAACCTGTGCACTGAAAAAATGGTTTAGGAATGTCTTTGTTTACAAATGTGAAGAGTTAGTAAATACTAGATGCAGAAATTTCTAAGAGGTTGAAATATTTTACATTCAACTGAAAAAACTCAAATGTATACTGCTATCCTTAAATAAAACTGGGCAAAACTGACCCTTACTGGAAATAATTAGAAGTATACATTACTTCATTCTACATGCCACCTACTCTGACCTGACCGAAAGATATCATTAAATACCATAGCCACATAGATTGATCTGTGTATATAGTGTAAAGCTTTTGTGAGATACCAGAGGAAACGTTGGAGTGGGTTTATTTGCCTTTTGTTTTTAAAATACAAATCCGGATCCTTGTTCAGGAAATTCAGCACAAGCACACAGTTGTACACTTAAATCTTCCTGTCAGATGAAGATAATGAAGCATCAGTTCTGCACCAATCATTTCAGAGCTTATAGTGCTCTAATAAAATGTGGGTTCTTTCTATCATCACTGATAGTTTGATCTGCTCATGACCTTACCAGGACTTCCTCTGTGTTCCTCTGGCTGAACTTCACCTTTACTATGTATAATAATCTTATTGCTCATGAAGAAATTGAGGAAATAATTAAGACTCTATATTTAAAAATCACAAAAGGATTAAGTCATCTGAAGATAAGTCACCGAGTTTGCCATGCCTCTGTTAACATAACTAAGCAATTCCAGGTCTATGGAAATTTCAGTGAATCCAGAAAATTCTCAGATATGAAAGGGTGATATCACAGCACAGCTCACAATTCGGTAACTGTTTTAAAATGCAGGCTAAAACACATACATTGCACATCATGGTCGTGGTACATATACTGTGTATGTACCACACAGTACATATTAAAGCCATTTGTTAAAGCAAGTAAGTTCAAAACCACTTTGTAGGGTTTTAATGTTAAAGATATTTATTTTACTAATTGTTTTAAGTAGGACTTAGAAAACTTTGCGCACATATTACTGAGATAAGTAAGGTAGCATTTATCACAAAGCCCTTTAGATGCACATATTTTATGGCCATAATTCACTGACTGTTATTCTTTGAAAACATAAAAGCCAGAAGACAATTTATAGCTTACTAAATGGTTTCTCTTTACATGTATTTCACCCAAGCAGTCTGGAGTATTGTCTCAGTTAATGCTATCACAAAGAAGATACATAAGGTCTTCAGTTTTAACACCACGGGCAGCCTGCAGCATACTGAAGAAATACTGGCTGTAACTCTACACTAACTTGTTGAACGATTTTAGCAGCATCAATCACTGAGAAATACTGTAAGATCTTCCTATTCAAAATAATTAAAAGTTGTTTTGAAAATATGATCCCACTTTAAATGCAACATACAGAGTAAGTCTGCACAAGAGACCCACTTTACAGATTTTTTTAAGTCCACCTTAGTAAGTATCACCTCTTTAATGAAGGATACTTCAGTATGTCAAGTGACAACACAAAACAGTTTTGGTATTCCCTGCACACTATAATAAATTAAGCTTCACACTATAAAAAACACTGTGGAAGGACAACAGGTTCAGCATTTGCAAGAGCCTAGAGGTCACCATCAACTTAGCAAACTGGGAAGGAGGAAGCTGCTCTTCTGTTTTGGATTCTGCATGTTTTCACTTATACAACTGAGGGAGGGAAATTAATATGAACTGTCCCCCACCCCAAATGTTGTGATCTAAAACTTTAATAACTTTATTTTAAAAAAATATCAAAAGTAAAGGCTACAGCAGTGTGGTAAGCTCCTTTCCCATCAGCAAAATGAAAACACAGTCTATCTTTCAGGCTCCAGAACACAAAAGAGTGAAGGGAAGAAAAGCTCAAAACGTAGGAATATCAACAGGCAAAAGCTAATAATCATTGAACACACAATACTAGTTCAGAACATTCTTCAGCTTTTGGGAGTTTACATAGAACTTACATAAAGCAGAAGTGTGTAAAAACGGATTATTACAGTGAACTAACTAGGAATGAGATGCTCGAAGTGTATCCTACTGGGAAACATTGGATGTATGTAGGACCCAAGTCTAAACCCAAGGCCTGTTACACTGGACGCTTATAAGCTTGCAACATATTCCTGTGTTCCTCTCTCCCTACTCTTCAGCTCCAGTTCAGCTTATTTTCATTGTCAGAAAAGTCTGATAGAAAAAGCTTCAGATACTGAGACAATAAACATAGAGGTAAGCAGCTTCCTCAAAAGCTAACATCTTAGAAAAAAACAAATAATGTGAAGATTAATTAAACTAAACTAGGTATCAATATATGGAAACCAACTGAAAGAATGAGTTACAGAAGCCAGTTTATCATGCCAACTGCCAAGTCTTACTGGATAGTATGCATACTCTTCACTTCCCCTAATAAGGATGCAATTTATTAGCTTAAACTTCCATAATAAAACCTAAACACATGAATTTGTAATGAAGTAAGTCCAAATCCATGGTTATCACCACACAACTCACATTCATTAGACTGGAATAATTTGCTTGCATCTCTGAGTCCTAAATTACACTCATTAAAACAAACAAAAAAGCATTAAAAAGCCATGTTGTCATTTAGGTTTATGACACAACTGATGAGCCAATGAATGTTAATTATATCACTATGAAAAACGTTGGATAAGGAATTGGTTGGATGTTCGCACCAAAGAATTGCAGTCAATGGCTCAATGTCCAAGTGGAGACCAGTGACAAGCACTGTTCCTCAGGAGTCAGTATCGGGACCAACACTGTTTAGTATCTTTGTCAGCGATACAAACAGTGAGACTGAGCACACCCTCAGCAAGTTTTCTGATGACACCGAACTGTGTGGTACAGTCAACGTGCTGCAGGGAAGGAATGCCGTCCAGAGTGACCTTGAGCTACAAGGCCAAGCTCAAGGTCCTGCACATGGATCAGTGCAATCCCAAACACAACTACAGACTGGGAGGAGAATGGATTGAGAGCAGCTCTGAGAAGGACTTTGGGGGTCTGGATGAATGAGAAGCTGAACATGACCCGGTATGGGTCAATAAGTTGAGTTTTAAATAAAATCTTAGGATCAGATTGGATCAGATTCAGCATGCAAGCAACTCCTATGGAAAACAAATGTTTGAGTAAGTTAAGGTCTTGTAAGCAGTTCATAAGAACAAGTTTAAGTGGTAAGATAATGTGTGACGCACATTTGGTATACACTGGGTTTGCGAAGTGAGAAACCGCGTACCAGAAGGATACAGATACTACCAAAATAAGTTACCAATTGGTCTGTAAAAATAATTTAAGATTATATATTTTCCAGATTTTACTTTTATATTGATTGTTATATTAACTTAAAGCATCTTCAAATCGCATTAACAGATTCTGCACTCATTTTACAAACTTAATGGGATTTCTCATCTCTTCACGGCACTGATGCTTAATTATGAGGCACAACATGGCTTTTTGTAATTTGCACTTCCAAAAAAGGTGTCATTATTTCTACATGTTTCAGGTAAGCACGAAGGCTCAATTTTCATTCACAATAGTATAAATACTAGAGGCATCAGACAATCATTCCACGTACCTACTGAAGACCTATAAAAAACTTCTGACACATTTTAATAAATATACTTTCTGATTCAGTCTAAATTATAAAATCTCACCTTGCAACTCAGAAAGCAAATTCTTGACAAAGGTTTATTTTGTCTGTCTTACCTAAAACTTCTGCAGTAGCCATAATTTCACATGTGTACATTGCTGCCATAAGCCTTTGTGGTTTTGCTTGCAAAGCATAACGACAAGCTTCTTTCATGGTGGCAATCAGCTGTCCAGAGAAGGGACCATAACAATCTGCAAGTGGAATTTCTCCCTTGTGTTTACAAATTTTCTCAGATGATTTTGGAACAGTCTGACTGCATTCCTGGTGTTCATTCGCATCACAAACTTCATCAGTGCAACTGCTTGTTACCGTAGTATCTTTATTTTGTTTAAGTTCTGTGGAATCACCTTGCCCTGAATCCTGACTACCAGTTGACAGCATGTCTCCAACTTTATTCATTTCCCATCTTTCTACTGTAAAACAAACGCCCATGAGGGGTTCTTCACACATGGGACCTGAAAGCGTAGCCAGCTGAAATCCACTTACTATGCTGTTGTCAAAGTCTCTGTACTTACTTACTTCTTTCACAGCATTCCCAAGGCACTGCCAAACAGACCTTTTATAGCCCTCAAAATTATATACCAAAATATTAGGCCCACACTTCCGTGGTCCAAATGACCAAATTTGATCAACAACATTTCTCCACTTTCTTCCCTGCAGGTTTTGTTCCAACTTTTCTTTGAATTCCTTGATCCTATCTAGAGTCTTCTGATTGATCTCATGAGTTTTTTTATCTTCATTCAGAGATGTGTTGAGTTGCTCCATTGTTCGAATTAAGTCATTGTTTTCTTCAAGAAGTCGAGTTACCTCCTCAGGAAGCGGCACCGCTCGTACGCTGAGTGTAGCTTGTTTATTTGGAGTAGACAGTGTAACAAGCCCATCTGAATCAACCTGAATTCCTTCAGGAATTTTGGTTTGGTCCTCTTTTGTTTGGTGTATGACAGCAACTTTCTGCTGTTTTCCTATTTCTTCATTCACCATATCAACTTTTGGAGGTCTTGTTATCGTCTCACGGAATGGTATAATAGGTGCTGATACACTAATCTGTACCTTTGCAAACCTATAAAATAAAGTTTAAAAAAATTAGTTTAAAATTTAATAAAATACTTTCAAACTTTGGGGGAGAGGAGGTAGGGCAATGGCTTTAGTTATGTTCATGAATAAATCTGACTGCAAAACAGATTACTAGATAATGCAATTCATCTCAAACTTTTAAAAGTGTTATATAGTTCAAAAAAGAAGTGTTGCCTCTTATGTGTTCAGGAAGATTTGGAAGGGAACTGAAAAAAAATATAAAAGCATTGCTGTGACGCTGCATAAATCACCAGTTCACTCAGATCTTGGCAACTATGTGCTGTTGTTCTCTCCCTTCAAACAAGATACAATAGAACTAGAAGAAAATGAGAATAAGGATGATCAAAGGTATTAAAGCATACGTAGCCTTCAGAGGTCTACAAAGTAGTGAAGAACGGGGAAGGCTCCCCAGGATTAACTCATAACCAAACCATAACACGACCTGAACTGAAAACAAATAAGGCCCAGGAAAGCATTATGGTTACTTTGCTTTTACTCTTCCCCAAATACCTGCTCTAGGCCACACTGCAGGAGACATGATACTGAGCAAGACAGACATCCTGTTTGAACTAGTACACAGCTGCTCTTACAGTGAGATGCTCTGAAAAGACAAACCACTGGGTAAACTGAACAGCCTCCCATAAAGGAGTGTAGAGCCACAAGGTTCTAAAATGTGTGGGTTCAGATCAAATACTCTCTCTGAGCTAGGGGAGCTCGGAGAGCACCCATATATAAAATTACATCAGACATTTATTTCATGTATAAACCTGTCATTGAGTAGCAGCTTTTTCTCTGCTATAAAGCAAAACATAATCCCTCTCCCTCCTAGATCTCAAGTAGCTTTATATCATATGGTTGCTTCAATGAAAATTAAGTGATAATTTTTTAAATAAAGTTACTTACAGAAAATAAAGACAAACAAAAGAAACTA
The DNA here is from genome assembly GCA_013400835.1 of Zapornia atra. Taxonomy (NCBI): domain Eukaryota; kingdom Metazoa; phylum Chordata; class Aves; order Gruiformes; family Rallidae; genus Zapornia; species Zapornia atra. Next base: position 61,406 of record VZTU01013340.1, read on the forward strand.
TGGGACATAATTAAAATAAATTGACCATTAACTACAAATAAAAACCAAACCATCAATTTTATATCAGAAACCCCTATTATTTCAGATCATTAAACACTCTTCAGTTTGTTAGAAGAGTTTATATTGGAAGATGCTCAAAGATAATGGAAGAAAACAAGACAAGAAAACAAACACATTTTTAATGCTGTGAATGAATCTCAGTTCTGGACTAATTAAGAATAGGTAAACTCAGTTTTTGCCTTTAAAGGACCACAGAAATCATAAAGTGAAATAGAACATGAGACAGTAGGTAAAGATTTTTGTCTTTTTCAATGCTAAAAGGGAAAGAAAAGCCCTTACCAACACAGTTCAGCCTGCTTAAGTAATTATTAATCTGCTTTGCAAGAATAATAGCAACTTTTCAAGGAATTAACTTTGGGTTAAGAGTTGAAAAGATTCACCCTTAAAAGCTTGCCTTTTTCTTTTCATTCAGTTGGGAAATAACCCTACACAGTGAAGAAAACTTGTCTGGAAATAAAAATATTTAGGCCCAGATATTGTTTACCTTTATTTATACTAACTTTCTGCTAATTACATTTATATAGAACTATTTTATTCTACAAAGATAAAGTTCATTTTTGGATAAGTCACTGATCTGTGTAAAGGACATGCAGTTATATCTTCATGCTGCCATAGACTATGTTAAAAATAAAATTAATGAAAATTATATACCAGTTTACATGACTTAAAGGATTAATTTTTACATGATTGCAAGGACATCTTTGAGGCTAATACAATGCACTCAGGAACGCTCATGCTTCAACACTCTTTCATTCTAAAGCTAAAATATTTTGCTGTAATCTCTTTTAGAATAGCCACTACTCTGCATCAAGCCTCAGCTCTGATTTGTAGTACCTGCAGCTGAAAGATAGCAGCTGAATAACTGTCTGCAATAAAACAGCCACAATAACCACCACCTGAAATCTAGGAACTGATATCCAAGCAAACACAGCACAAAGTAACCCATCAGTTTTAATCTATGTCATGAGTCTTGAGAAACAACCAAAGGCTCTGTCTTTCATGCTGTGGACTACATGGACCTAGGAGTTCCAAAGCAACTTTATTAAACTTCCACTAAACTTTGCACTAAGCTTTCATATGAGATATAATTCATTGCATCCAAAATTGCTCTACAGCAGATTATTTTAGAATCTATTACTCTGAACTCCAAGAAAAAAATGCAACTCGAAGGAAAAAAAACCCTTAAACTGGGATTGTGTCTGGATTTTTCATGCAACTAAGCATTAATAAAACTGCCAAGGGTTATTATGCAGGAAATGGAAGAGCAGCATTCCTTTATTCAGGCAACCAGCATTAAAGTTAAGAGAAATAATTTTATCCTTTGGCCTGGTAACCACTATTGTAACAGTTTCATGATATAAAGGGATGCTTTAAAGTCATTGGAAACATTTTAGGCATATCAAATGTGAATAATGGCAAGAAAAAAGGAAGAATGATTTATTATATTTATCTGACTGACTCAAAACTCAGAGCTGTGTATTGTTCTTAACCACTCAAGAGATCTGAGCAGATTCCTTAAATGACAAAAGGACTAACCAAATTTCTTAAGTTCTTGTAAATTTTGGCAGAGTGGTAGAAATGTTGCAGAGAAAAAGCAAATGTAATTTTACTTCCATGAGAGTCAAACCCAGGAGGTCTATGCTTTTTGCAGTCTTTCATGCACTTGTATTATATAAAATAAACAAACAAAAAAAACCCCATGCTACCACCACCATCTTCATTCTCTTTGTTTCTTATTTTGAACAGGGTAATTTAATCCCCTCATGCTTAGTGTCTGGAACGCTCTTTGAACAAAGAGTTCTACAAATTTCTATTGTAAAATACAGAAAATGTTCAAAGTTAAAAGGTCCAATTTATTACTCTATTCAAAAGGAGCTAATAAGGAAGAAAAAATAATAAATTTAGGGAAATTAGGCAGAACATCCACAGTTAATCATCTAGATAAACATGGATGACTGATCTTTTGTTTGTTTCTATGTCTCTTCAGATCTCTGACAATAAGTATCACTTGGAACATAATTTCATAAATACACACTGGGAAGCTAAAATTAAATATTTGCCTTTGAAAAAGTTTGACTAAAATCTTAACAAAGTCAATTCAGTGTAGTTTTGACTTAGCAGAACCTCCTCAGTTTCTGTAATTATTCAAAAAATGGCAACACTTCAAATCCCAGTTGATACAATTAAGAAGATGCTAAGATCAGAGTCTTTCCCCACTACTTTAAGTGTGACTTATGCACTTCTAATAACCTTTCCCAATATTTTTTGTGGAAAATCTTGTGGGCCACATTTTAAAAGCCTACAACATATGCTGTCTCAATCCCTAGTTCATAAATTGCCATTCCAAACTATGCGCACTTAAAAATTAAACATTTCTGCAAAACCACATAAAGAGCTAAAACACCCTAACATTTCAGACCACAACTTTTTCTCTTCACACTTTAATAGTTAATTGAAGCAAGTTTCCTGCTGTCAGAACTGCAATCCAAGAGGAATAGTACCAGACAGGGATCTTGACCTTTTCCTTCCACGAAATGGGGACAAAAGGAAGGGAACAGTCTCGTCCCACGAGCTAGTGTGTAAGGGATGTCAGCTAAGAGATACTAAGTCCACAGACATGGCTAGAAAGAGCGTGAGCTAGTAAGCACACTTGTTTCCAACTCCTTTTCAGAGCTGGTATACAAGGAGGAAAAAAGGCATCACAAGCCATATGTCAAGTCCAAGTGGGTCAAAGGCTGGAACCCTGCTAGGCTGTGCCCTCAGGTGTTTCTGCTTCTGATGCTACAAGCACAACGGGTTGACATGCTTTGGTGGTTTGGCACACCGAATGTTTTCTTGAGGGATACAAGTAAGCAACACAACATGGACACTCCTGACAGCTTATAGTTAAAGCCAAATTAGATGACAACTCAGAAGAAAGCCAAAATTATGTTTCCAAAATAAAAGGTCTGGAATCTAAATATAAAGACTGCTACCAGCAGCTCACTCTAACCCTATTTCCCCATCATATAGGTTTTTTTCCCCCACAGATTTTGAGCAATGCCAGTAATAAAGGCATAAAGGCATTCATACACCTTGCTATGCAAACTGCAGCTGGTACAACCAGTTATGCTCTATTTAACATGTTCCATTCAAGTGACGTGTATCAATAAATACCATGTTTTTAAAAGCAGTAAAAATGTGTTGCACTAAGCTTTAATAGGGATAACCATTAAAACATACATCCAATTTTACAAGTGATTCAGTCTAACTTCCATAAGAAGAGATTGCTGTCTAATACTAACTGGAATGAATATGGGCACACTAAGACAGGCATTAAATCATCCACCAACAGTTTTCCGCTCTGATTTAGAAAGAAAACAACAACAAATTAATGAGAATGGATATATACAAATTTTTTAGTAAATGAAGTTATAGGAAAGGGCTGTCAGACAGCTATTGTTCTAGCATTTGAAGAAACATCAGAAGATACCAAATGTATGCCTTCATACTTGAAGAAAATAGCACTCATGAGTAAGATAAGATATTAACATAAAAAAACCCCACCAATGTGAAGAGCAAAGAAGAGGATAGAGCATGCACATACAATTTTGGTCTTGTTGCTTTCTAGCTTTTGAAAGTTCATTTATCAGAAATGATTCCCCTCACAGTTTTTATTTTGTACAAATGGTACATTACATTCTTAATTGGGCTCCTGAACCCACTGCAATTTATCATTTCTAGAAAGTGCCGAAAAGGTGTATAAGATGTATACAAGTGATGAGCTAGTGGCTTCTCACGAACTGCTGGTAATTTTATAGCTACAAAAAGGTATGTTATGATCTGTTGGTGGATAAAGCTTCTACTTTACCAGAATATAAATCAGAGATATGCATCTGACAAAGAAAAACAACAGAAACCTACTGAACTAAAAATATTTCTTCCTCCCTGCCCCTCTAACCTTTCTTTCAGGTCATCCAAGCAACGCTGAAGATGAACTTCTCCTGCTGTCACTAGCACATGCTCTCCCGTCTCCTGGATTAAAACCTGGACACATGGATCAGCTTGGTTTAAAAGCTTCATTCCTCTGACCAGCTGAGGCATATCACCTGGCAAAATAAAGTATTATTAACAAAGAAATACTGAAGAAGGAATACTTGAAGTAGGATATACTTAAAAGAGAAATAGCAACACTCATTTAAGGAAGTCTAAACACAAGTAAGGACTTTAGGAATACTCGAAATCTTTCAGCTAAGTCCTGTGGTCTTTCCGTAGGCAAATTCCTGCGTATGAGTCACAAAGAGCAGAATGGTTTAAAAGCAACAACTGAAGATGTAAGCCATACCCATAATCTGTCACCAAGACTTTTATGTACCGATGATAAAATTTCCATTACACAATCATAACCATGGTACACAGTTGAATGGACTGCACTTTTTTGATTTACATAGCTTGTTACACTAAACCTATTGTAAAACTATCTCATTACTATGTTACCCTGCTTCCCATAGAGAATTCACTACAGATACAGCTCATAAACAGCTCACAACCAATTAGAAAACTCAATGTTATCAATATGAAATGATTAAAAAGTCACTCATTTTCACAAATTATCAAGAGATACAACCTTCCTTATTTATTACAACTGTTTAAAGTAATTTTTCAGTAAATAATTGTATTTGCAAGCTTTTATAGCTAAGTGCAGCAACCTGTAAACGGCTAATGCTTAAAATGCTCCAAAGACATAAATAACAACATGTTAACTTTACTGAAATAAAACCAAAAATGATTCCATATGGATTAATTAGAAGGTATAAGAGTGAATGAAGGACAGGAAGGATTTAAGCTAGCTGGTAATCAGTGAAAAGCTTTAACACTATTACAACCTGAGAAGGGGAAAAACTGGGAATGTGTGAGAGCTTCTCAGTAAAACGAAACACCACTATTCCTAATATGAAGGTGTTTAAAAGACTTATCATAAAATCAATGAAGAATGAACAGCCGCAGCTGAGTCAAATTTGGCTAGATTACATCAAAGCTAGATAAGCACCTCATGTCAGCAGCCTTTCATAATTAATACAATTGAAAAGAATTAATTATGATTCATTTTTCTTATTTTACATATGGGGTAGAGAATACCCACAGGCTTTCTAGGAATGCATATTCATAATCAGAAAGAAGAGTGACATTAAACTCGTCATTCTCTTTGAGACTAGTAAAAGAAATATGATACTGCATATTTAAAGCTAATCTGGTAAGGGTGTAATAGAAAAGTACCCTTGAAAACCAGACATAAAAATAAACAAAAAGTGAAAAAACCCCACTGTTAGTTCACATGGCCAATGCAGCTGTACACAGCCTTTCATCCTTGTCTTCTGAATTTTAGCCCACTGAGAGAGATAAGACTTTTTTTTTCTTTTAAATCTTACTGTAACCATACACAAAGATTTTGACGTCAATGTGAAGACATGCAGTAATTTTCTGAAGTATATAGGGAAATAATTTGTATTTGAGTCATTTTTCCAAATAAGAGGATGCAGTTTGAAGCAGGTTTGCTGTGGAAATCCAAGGCACCTGCGTGTGATAATGTCCCAGGGCCACCACAAGACAATATCTAGCTCACCAGACAACTGATTTCAACATGAGCCTGCAATGGCCAAATTTTGATGTCTTCCTGTTATTGCAAGCAGCAGATGATTTTCAGAAAACTTTTTCAAGTGTAGCTACCTGTTATTTTAATGAATTTAGTTCAAACCATAGATTCAGAGGGAAAAGAAATTAAACAATGGTGTAAGAAAGATACAGCCTCATTTTCTTAAGGTAAAAAAGTAACCAAAAAATTGGTCAGTAGTTCTAGAATTACATTTCTTAAACATTTTCAACTTAACGCTATTCTCAGTAGAACAACTAATTTCCAATATTTTCAAAACTGGTTTAACAAATGCAGGGTGTACAATGCATGATTATCTGTTACACAAACACATAGGACAAGTAGGTGCTGTAATTCTGCTTTAAGAGTATTTGGTAACTGAAAAGAAAGCAAATTATCTTTGTTCTACTGAGACTACAACCACAAAAGGAAATTGGGCAGAAATACTGATATAGCCATAGGTATACTACTCTATGGTTACAGGGAGAGGGGGGATCAATTAGAAGGTCAGTTGTGCAAATCGGTACCATGAGCTTAGTGAAACAGCATAAAAGAGTATCAGCAGAAGCTAAAAACTCAAGTATATTCCTTTATTGTGCAGGTAAGTATAATGAACCTTTAGCATCACGTACACTCTTACTTGTGGAAGAGCTCAGCCTGACCACAGAAGGCACAACAATGCCTTCTGTACCTCCTCACCTACCCAGACATGAGCTAGCTTGCTAGAGCAGTTTACAAAGGCAACAAAGTATGACCCTCTAGGCAACATATGTATTTGTTTTATACTAAGTCAGTCTCTGATACATGATGAACTAGCCAAAGCACTAAGGGAATGAAGCTACACTGCTACCACAGTGAATTTGTGCTAGCATTCCCATTCTGCTTTAAACTTACTTGGATGTTTTGGTTCAACAGCTACCCGCACGATTGGTGTGGCTTCAAAGTTGAGAGGTGTAAATGGTGGACAAGCTGGTGATGTTGACAAGGTTGCAGACTTCAGCACAAAATCTTGCAGGCCTCCTATTCCTAAGAGAAGTTGGAAAAAGTAAAGCAAAACAACAAAAAAATAAATCACCTGCTGTCATATTAAATGAGAGTAAAGACATGAACATCAAGCTAAAAAGAGCTGAAATTATTCTGATTACAAAAATCAGATTCAAAAATTACTCACTGTTCATTTAAAGTATCTATTAAAATATTTGTGCATAATCTGTGTACTCAAGTCTCTGGTGTGACATTTGATACTCAGACTCTCAGTTCCCATTGCGATCGTTCTGTATTTTCAAAGGCATGTTTATAACTCTGAGGAACAGAAAGGACATGAGGACTTTTTTTCCCTTCTAATACATCTAATTCTTTGTACAGCTCAGACTTATTTTTGGTAGTTTAAATTTAGAAAAATTTAGATTGCAAGAGCCCTCCAAAGGTCATCTAGTCCAACCTCCAACCCAGTTAGCAGGGCAAGCTTCAAAGTTAGATCACGTTGCTCAGGGCCTTGTCCAGTCAAGTTTTAAAAACCTTTAATGACTGTACAGCCTCTGTTGGCAAACTCGTGCAATGCTTAATGACTCTTATTGTGAAGATGTTTTTTTTTCCTTTTTAATCCTCTCCTACCCCCCTTTATGCCTATTTGGGATACTCATTTTCTGTAACTTGAATCTTGTAAAATTTAATCTATCACATAGTAAGCTATTACTTCTAATCCTAATATATTTTATAATGCCAGCAAGTTGAAGAAAATGGAACTTAAATTGTAGTGATAAGAAAAACTATAGAAAAAATTATTAGTTATAAATCTACAAAATAGCTGCTGTAAATGCACAGTCTTGGCTGGCTGGCTGGCACATTTAAGACAATTTGAAATTATTGCCTTTAAATTTATAACCAACAGGATATCATTCATAATTTACTCAGAGCTATAAAAACACTACCAGAAGTGTTTGAGTAACAAAGAAAACAAATAAATCTGATATTGATATATAGTCACTTTTCCTGATTCTCATTCAATAGTAAGCAATGAGCATTGCAGTACTTCGAGTAGTGTACAAATTAAATGCACGGGTAACTTACTACAAGCAAACTGAAAGCTTTAGCTCATAGTCTATACCTGCTTAAAAATTAAAATTGCATTTGTAGATTGCAGTGTATTTGTGATCTTTCCTCCATGTTCTCCCCCTTGTGTCTGA
>VZTU01013342.1:0-58141 GCA_013400835.1 Zapornia atra
ACCCGACGTTGTCGTTTACGGACTCGTATTCGCCCTTGGAGGTGGGGGGGGGGAAACAGGGGGACGGACGGGCTAGTATTAAACACCTGAATCCTACGTCTTCACCCATGGGGCCAGGAATGGGAGCGACCTCAGGCAAAGAGCAGCGCTAACCCTCCATCAGCGCCGTCTCTTGCACGTCCTTCCAGAGCTGCCCTGGGCTGGAGAACGCCCAGAGGGACCCCTGGAGGTGGGGGCAGGAAGGGGCATTTCCCTCCCCCTTCCTTCTCCCAGGGGAGCAAGGATGCCCTGGGTGTCCCCTCCCCGGAGCCCGTCCGTTTACCCGAGGGGAGGGGGGGGGTGTGGGTGTCGCTGTGAGCCGTGCCCGGGTGCGCTCCCTTTCCTGCGCGGGAACATTTTAGTAACATCATCCACACCCCCACACCCCCCTTTTTCTTTTTCCTCCCCTCTCTTTTAAGTGGATTTTTGCTCTCACTTCAATAACACGCCGGCTCTAATTAGCTGCAATATTAAGAAACGCTGCTAAATGACAGTTTTATCGGGTTTGTGCAGATAGGAGGAACGCGGGGACCCAGCGAAATACCCATCCAATGCGTTTGGCGCTGGATCCCCGCCAGCAACCACCGCTCGCTCTTTTTATATGGAAAAATGGCAACGTTTTGGAAAGCAGCTTTAAAACTTTGACTTATATTTTACATGCTAAATAACGGGGAGAATGGCGACAGCGTTACAGAAAGCTTCAAACCCTGCAAATATTTGAATGGGGCTTTTTTGTAAAGTAGAGCAGCTGTCAGTCAGCTGGCTTTGACAGCCTGCCACAATTTTGTCATTTAATAGTGGGTGTTAGGCTAAGTGCAAAACACTCTGGCAAACAGATGTCAAACCTACATCTCATATAAATGGGGGTTGTAAAATTGAGTTTTAACCCACATATAGGGTTTTAAAAAGCAGTGCCAGTGTGTAAACTGTGTACAAAATAGAGATACCGACAATCTCCCGTGTGGGCTTGTTATTTAAAGCAGGCTTATTTAGAAATCTGACCTCCAAATTATGCTAAATCTTCCTACATTTCAAGCAGTGGAATATGAGAACGGCGCTTGGGAAAGTCGAAATTAAGGACAAATATGATGGCTGGGTTGAAAGGGGCTGATTGCCGTATATACTGAAAAAACCGGGGCTCTTCATTTCCTCAACTCGCCGTCGCTTTTCCAAATCTGAAGTGCTGGAAGGATGGGAGGGAGAGGAGAAGGAAGGAAAGAAGGAAGGAAGGAAAGAAGGAAGGAAGGAAGGAAGGAGGGAAGGAAGGAAGGAGGGAAAGAAGGAAGGAAGGAAGGAAGAAAGGAAGGAAGGAAGGAAGGAAGGAAGGAAGGAAGGAAGGAAGGAAGGAAGGAGGGAAGGAAGGAGGGAAGAAGGGAAGGAGGGAAGGAGGGAAAAGCTTGTCAGGGTCTGAGCTTGCAGGGCCAGTTTTCTCCAGCGGGACCCAAGAGGTTTGCTTTAGGAGAAGGTGGTGGGGGAAGGAAAGAGCACAACGCAGTGAGCAGGCAGCGGCACGACCTCACCTCCACGGGGTGAGCGAAGGACCGTGCAAGGAGGCGACCAGACCCGCTGCAAAGTGCGGCGGGCACTCGCCTGGGACATGGCAAGTGAGGTTAGGAGCCGTAGCAGGAAAAAAATAGTCACGGTCAGTTTCTTTTGAAATACAAGCCGCTTTTCTGTTTGAACTCACGTTTCCAAGATTGGTCTCTTCACCGAGATGTGATTTCCCCCCCCTGTGATTTCAGAGACCTCCCGGACAAATTTCCTTTGAACATTTAAAAAAAAAAAAGTCATAAATATTTATACTAAAAATTGTTCGTTGCCTCAGCTGGCTAGAACGAAGCAAGAAGAGAAAAGATGATAATTCATCACATGAATATTATTATATGGATGAGATAAAATTCCCCGGAATAAGTCTGCACCCACATTATCGTCTTGGAAGCTAAAGATGTACCTTCTTAAACAAGTCGACAGGAAGAGATTAAATGAAACATTCAATTGAAAATAATTGTTCGTATTAATAATTAACCATAGTTTAAACACACGCTCAGCTGATTTCCTTGTCGGGTACTCAGTTGCGATATTTGCACGGTCCTAGCTGGTGCTAATTGAGTAGAGGAATGCACACGGAATGATTATTGATCATAACGCCGTAACTGCTGTCAGCTATGTTCAAGTCCAATTTGTTCTGAACTCTCTCCCCACCCCCGCTCCTCCCCAGATCCCCAAATCTCTGCTGCCTGATTACAGCCTTTTCCTCCTGGCAGGTTTTTGGTTCGCGTGGGGGTTTTGCAGGGGCTTACATCCTTTGCAGAACGACAATGAACGCCCGGGACGCTAGCTACTCCTGCTTCAGGTACTTAGCAAACATGGAGAGCAGGGAATACCGGTAACCCCCCACTCAGGTCCGGAGCGAGTGGGAGGTTCCCCCCTTCTCCCTCTCCCCTTCGCTCCATGGGCGCGGGCGGCCGGCAGCAGCCCCCGGGCTCTCGGAGAAAGGTTCAGGGCCGTCCCCAGCCAGCCCTTTGCCGGCGCTCTCGAGTGTCAGCACGACAGAAACAATGCTTTCCGGACTGACCTGAAAGTTGTTGTCTCTTTATTTTGATGAGAAGCCCCACATTTTTTTAAAAATAGATTCCCCCCACCTCCGCCCAGAGATGCCCGGGGTGCTCCAGGCTGAGGCTACCGGGGACTCCTCGGGTCATCAGCACCAGCCCCGAGGGAAGCTTTTCTTCCACGCCTTGCAAACGCCAAGCACAGCCTAGCATCCTGGAAAACGGTCGAAGAAGAAATCGGGGGTTTATTCCGGAGCAATTGTCTCCGAGTTGGTCCAAGTCAATTGCAGCTGCAACTTCGGTGCGTGTCAGGTTGTCAAAACACGCAGCCTGGCTCTGGAGTCGGTCCCTGGGTCTAGAGTGGAGCTGTGGACAGTCTTCATTTAATTCCCTCAGGCAGAAAAATGCCTGTAGCTATCATCCAGCCCATTTGCCTGCAAAGAAAGGCGATGCTAAAACCCTGATCCTTATTTTCAAACAAGAGACTAACTAACAAATCTGGGAAAAAAATAATTATATTACCTTGATAGGTAATAAAAAACCCTCCTCTTGCCACCTAAAAATGGACATTCTGTAATCTCATATCCAGCTGCTTTTTTATGAGTATGCTTGCACGAGTATTTTATTGCTTACTAGCGTAGACACAGCTGTTCCTCTTTCAGCACGCTGACAGAAGACACTTCCGAACCTCAGAAGTCAAAATGTAATTGACACAGATATATAATCTTTCCTCCAGTGTAGCAGTTTTCCTAAGTCTTGGTATTAAGTCCAGTGACAACCTGACTGTCCTAAAATTGCTCTGAAATACAGATCTGCACTGTCTCCAGCTGCATCATCATCACAGATCCAGGCACTCAACTCGTATTTATTTCCATACTTCGGAAGTTAATATTAGTATGTTTTCAGAGTGGAAATATTACAGCACAAATTCAAATGATAGAGCTGGGAAATGACTAAAATAACTTGGGAAATGGAAATAAAGATGGCTATGATTTTACTGTTTGAGGATTAAATGAGGCTTGTGCTGCAGATGGAAAAACATGAGGATCGCTAAAATCGCGTCTTCCATGGGCTGGGTTCCTGTGGCTGCAGAGGGATTGTGCCTGATCTCTGCTGGTGGGAAATCGGAGGGAAGCTGCAAGACCTGTGATGTGAAGGCCACAAGTTATACGAATCAACAGGTGAAACCTAACAGTGCTGCTGCACAGGATTCAGCCTTTGCCCTCTGTGTGTCGATTCTCTCCTTTCGTTTTAGAGCAGAAGACAGAATTGAGTTGTTTTCCTAGGTTTTGGGTCTTATTTTTTCCAGGTCTTTGATTTGCCTCCCCATTGAATAGGGTGTGAAGTCTGGGCCATTCAAGTGCTGCAGAATGTACATTCCAAGACTGTGGTGCAAGTCAGTTTTTCAAGCAGCTTGGGAGTAGAAAATAAGGGTTGGGGATCAGGTCACCCCACTGCTGTGTGGTCCAGTCATCTTGAGGAAATCCTTAACTTGAATGTAGTGATGTAAAATGGAGTGTGGCTTAGCATTGGGTCTCATGGCTTCTTAAGGATCTAGGAAAACTAACAAGCGTTGAGACTCCATCATCACTGTCCTGAGTGCATTAGAACATGGTATGGTTTTAAGAAGTCAGTTTCTTTCTGGGCATCCAAGCACACGTACCAAAAGGGCTAAACTTTCACTGTGATGGCAGAATGCTTGCACATATTTTATATACATTTAACATTATATATTTGCATCTCCTGGGGGATGTGATAGCACATTGTCCATTTGTTGCCCTAGCTGTATATGCAAATAGAAGGTATGTATTTTGTTCTGTCGACTCTTACAGACACTGCAGTGCTGGAGAAGTGCCTTTGGGTCATCGGGATGAGAAGACCATAATGATGCATAGCTTGCTGAGACAGTGTCTTCTATGAAACTATCTAAACCTTTCAGTGAAGATGATTCACTTTTGCTGGGCTCCTCCTAGTTGTTACTACCAGGACTGCCACTGATTCATCCAGTGGGTGAAATTGCTTTTCTGTTGCATTAGGTCCATCTATGCTGTCAGTCTGTTGCCTCAAGCTTCACTCAAGTGTCCCAGTGCCCTGATTGTCCCCACCTCAGAAATCCTGGGCTTTTGGCTGGGATGGATATCTTATATCTTTTGTGAGGAAAACCTGGAGGAAGGATAGAGGACGGTTTGCTATGGAGCCTTCTCCTGATAGGCAATATGGACATGAGCCAATCTGAACTGGGAGCTGTGGACTCATTCCCTGCTGCAGATGACAAAAGTGGTATTCACTGTGCAACCAACCAAATGCTAACAATGATTAAGAAACAGCCGGAGGGCCTTGGGTAAGTCCTTTAGACTTCAATATTTGTAGGAATCCAGGATATTTAGACACAAAATTCTCACTGAAATGAACAGAAGCTCTCTTGGAGTGGGTCCAGAGGAGGACCACAAAGATGATCAGAAGGCTGGAGCACCTCTCCTGCAAAGACAGGCTGAGAGAGTTGGGCTTGATCAACCTCGAAAAGAGAAGGCTCCTGGGAGACCTTACTGAGGCCTTCCAGTACCTGATGGGGACCTACAGGAAAGCTGGAGAGGGACTGTTCGTAAGGGCATGGAGTGATAGGACAAGGGGCAGTGGTTTTAAACTAGAGCAGGGCAGGTTTAGATTAGACGTTAGGAAGAAAGTCTTCACCATGGGGTTGTTGAGACACTGGCAGAGGTTGCTCAGAGAGGTGATGGAGACCCCATCCCAGGGGGCATGCAAAGTCAGGCTTGATGAAGCCCTGAGCAATCTGATCAAAATGTGTCCCTGTTTACTGCAGGGGGGTTGGACTAGGTGACCTTCAATGATCCTTTCCAACCCAACACTTTCTATAATTCTATGATCTAAATCCCTGAATTTAAGTCTCATCGAGCCGAAGATTTGAGATATATGACTCAATCTCCCCAGGCCTCCACTGAACCACAGACAGACTGGCTACCATAATGCACAGGAATACCACAAAGAAATTTTGAGTACAAACTTGCTAATACATTTAAAGAGACATTAAGAGGTAACAAATGTGTTCAGGATTATTACTGTTTACCACCATGACACTCACTGGGATGGGAGAGTGGGAACTAATGTTCAGAATATCTGAGGAATGTTGCCTGGTGTGAAAATAGCTCTGCTACTAATGTGATGACTGTCTAGTGGAGTTCTGGTTGCTGGGAATTCACACACTGATTTTATGGAGAGATAAAAGAGTGGAGTTTATATGGAATAAACCCCTTTTGAATAAAACAATCTGCATAAATGCTTTAAGAAAGCCTATAATTATGATAAAAATGTTGCTCAGAGTTAAAATTATGAAGCAATCAAAATTTATAAACAGTCTCTCATCGACTTTTAATCATACTTTCTCATATACAAACTGTAGAAAACATATAGTAGCAATATATAACAATGCACATTTCATTTTCAGTAATTTAGGGTCCCATCCCATGCTCTTTAATCAGACATAGCTTGGCTTGTCGAGTTCTGAAGGACTACCCGTAAAATGTGAAAAAATTCATAATGGCCACCAGCTTTATGTACATGTAGCTAGGGTTTTATCCTGCTAACAGCTGAACACCCCAGGAGAGGTGCTGTGCACTCTCTGGGCTAGATCCAAAGGTCATATTCCCATCATGATTCCCTGTGTGAGGGTCTCTACTCCCACTGCCTCCTAGGGAGATGTTTGCAGACTGCAACACAGAATACGACCCACACCTCCCCTGAAATTTCCTTGTAGACCTTGCTCTTCATTTGTGATTCATTAAGGAAAATGCTTACATTATATGCATCACGTAGGACTTGGATGGATGGCAAGAGGTGTTCAAAGGAAGGAATATTTGCAATGTGAACCATGTCAATTTGAATGGTAGCCTACCATGTCTATGAGCTCCAATGTTTCCTTTCAGCTGAACTAGCTGAACACGTTCAGGACGTACTTGGCAAGTAGTAAAATTCACCAGTACTATTGTGTCATGAAAAATGTTATCACAGATAGGTCAGATTAATGAAATATTTGCTTCAAATGATATTTAAGAAAGAGGCAGAAGTATTGCTAGATTCTTTTCTGAAACAGAGGAACATGCAGAGTCTTCCACCCGAATTCCTTATGAAAATGAGATCTTCTATTGAATTGACTGGCACAGTTCATATTGACAGGCTCACTGTTTGACTCTCCTTAATTATAAGAGTAAACAGCCTTTTCTTCTAAAACATTGATTCAAATGCTGCTTTCAGCTAGACATATTAATAGGGTATTAATAAGGTGTAACTACCCAGAGTTTCACAGGAGTTGCACCTTTCTAATGGCATGTGAAATTACGTCCCTAAATATGCCATTCCAACACTCTCAAGAGCAGAGGCCCTATTCATTCCAGCTTTCTTCAGGTCCTTAGGAGCCCTCCTAACTTTTCCTGACCAAAAGCCTGTGCCAAAAGTCCCCAAGAGGGTAGGTGACAAGGAGGAGGACTGGAGAAGTCTTCCTCAGCAGCCTGTGGAGCAGAATCTAGGAGATGCTCATCTGTTAGTCTGTGGAGAAAGACCAGTACTTTGTGGCTCTTTGAAATAAATAACACTGCATTTTATCTCTCTCCTGCATGCTTCAGAGGGAAACAAATTTTGAGCTTGAGAAAGTGAAACTCCAGGCTGATCCACTGCTAGATGATTTAGTTACCAGTGTTTTAAAGGACTGAGAAGCACCGTGCGTGCATTTTGATGCGTAATCTCTGGCAGAATTTGGTCGTCAGGTTAATGGCATTCCTGGATGTCTTTGTTGGGCTCCTGCCCATGCCCCAAACCCAAGCATGGTGGGACTTCCCTCTCCAGCCACCAACCAACCAACCAACCAACCAACCAACCAACCAACCACTCACACCCCTGCGATTTTATGATTTTGTGTGAGGTTGGATGTTTTTCTTCTTTTTACAGCCCTGTTTTCTCACTCTTGACTCTTTTAGAGGTATGCCTACAGAAGGATGGGTAGAAGTTATTTTCTGTGGTTAATATGACACTCTGGGACTTCCTTGCTCTGAAATCTCTATATTTAACAGCCTATAATCACTGAATATAAATATAAAGCCTGACTTGGTAGCAATACGTGGGCCTGAAGTGTGGTTTTGTTTCCCACAACAGCTGAGATAGATGAATGTCATGAGTGCTCCCTGTAGGACGGAGGGCAAAAATATTACACCAAAGCCTAAACAAACTTAAAGTGTGAAACCAAACATTCTGTGTGCTTACATTAAAATTATATTGAAGATTGGGATCATGAACTACCAAACTAGGCTTCTTTCTGTTTTACAAACTGCAACGTTTGTTTAAAAAAGAAACCTCTAAAGCATAATTGCGAATTCAAATTTCCTCCCCATTCTTACATCGACATTTGTGTTTTTCTCTTAACATCTCCCACATGTTAATGCAGCAGCTTGCTAGCCCTCTTGTTATGTATCGCATTCAATGTAACAGTTCAGCAAATTCTCCAATTGTGTTGGTGTTCGCTTTCACAGACATGGAGAGCAATTTGATGTGTCCTTTTAATGAGTCATTTTCATGCAAGGAGGAAAACAGTGGTTGGGGAAGTTATTAAAGCTTTCTGCTCATTGATTTTAAGACTCTCTACGGAATCTATGTTGCTTAAAACCCAGCTTGTTTTGTTAGATGGGTTATTCAAACCATCTTTTTTTCTAAAGCCCAAGTTTGAAGAACTCCAGCTTCCTTTTACTCCTTTGCAGGGGCTGCAGCCTTATCACTGAACTGACTCTGCCACAAAACTGTGTAGTGAAATCCAAGATTTCATTTAAAAAAGCTTTTCAGACCTGGGTTGCTAATGATAACTGTCCAAATGCATCCAAAGAGGATGCAAAAACCATGTATTAATGGTAGGGCAGATATAAGTCCAGCAGGGGCAGGAGTTCTCAGCTGTAGCAGTCAGTGACTCTTAACCATAACGATGACAATACAAATGTAATTTTTGAAGCTGTGCTCCTGCTGATCATTTGGTGACGTGTCTAATGAATACACCAACCTACTTATCTTGGTTGAATGCTGGGGTGGATGTAGGTTGATATGCCTGAGAAAAAAATAACTGCAATGGGTGTTTTCTTCAGAGGGATGAGGAACTTGGGGCCCAACAAGACGACTGTGAGAACAACAGATCTGCTAAATTTCCTACACTGGCCACTGAAGTAATAGAATCATAGAATCATTAAGGTTGGAAAAAACCTCCAAGATCATCTAGTCCAACCATCCCCCTACCACCTATATTACTAAACCATGTCCCTAAGTACCTCATCCAACCTTTCCTTGAGCACCCTGAGGGATGGTGCCTCCGCTACCTCCCTGGGTAACCAATGCTTCACTCCACTAGCCATCATAGCTCTACATGTTGTTTTGCACCAGGGTTCTTTTGGGGTTTCATACATCTGACAAGTCTCTGAGAGATGGTGCATGCTGAGCTTTCAAGCAGTATTAAAGTGGTTCCCAACCTTTTGGCTACAGTGGGCCACATGAACTCTATCACACTGTAGGACATAGGTATGCTTTCCTAGCCCTTTGCTTTATAGAGACAACCGAGACATGGTCTAACTAGCTCCGCAATGGAGATTTTCCAGTGAAAAACTCCATCCCACCCCTGTGTGGAGGTTTTCATTGGATGCATGAGCAAAAAAGCTGTGGCACATACATCGGTGGGTTCCCTGATCTAGACCACACTGACTTGTGGCTGTTGGGTGTGCTGCTGAGCACAGGCACCCTACAACAAGTGATACAGCTGAACTCACCCAAGGCAGTGAGAGAATGTCCAACAGAACAAAAATATCAAAGAATACCATGCTGCAGATACTTGTAGCACACAGATATTCGCATACACACATTCAGCAGGGGCTGTGTGCAGTGTCTGCATGGAAAGGATGAACTTTTGGTCATGTTCTCTTGGCAGGGGGGTGTGCAGGGGCCCTTGGGGAAGAATATTACGGGACATGAACTGCCAGAACAATTCATCCAGACTACAGCTCCCTCCCTGGGGTGAGCTGGGGGACTTGGTCACAGGGAAGAGGACACAGGTGTGAATGGATGGTCTTCTGGACTGGATCTTGCCTGCTGGGTATGTGCTAAGCACATCAGTACAACTCAATCTTGCAAAAGTATATGTTGTTGGAAGAAGGGCCTGTGAGGAAACAAAACTGTAGAGCTCCATTTAAAAGCAAAAAAAACCCCTAACTCAAGTATGCTTTTATAATGCTAAAGAAGAGTTTCATGAAAGCACCGGACGCCCACAATTCAGTTAAAATGTAGGTAAATTTGGTAGCTGAAGATACACAGTGAGTAGAATTTACAGAGTGTAGGCCTAAGGATATTTTTTCCAAAATACATAACTAAAATGACAGCTATTTATTAAAAATCCTAATTAAATGTAAAAAAAGGTTTCTTTTTGGGTGAAATGACACTGACTGTACTGAAATTGTGTACATTAGAATGACATGGTGGTGTGGTCTAATCCATTCAGAAGCTAAAACAACCACACAGCTGTTTGCTCACTCTCCCCACTGCTGCCCTGGGTAGGATGGGGTAGAGAATTGGGAAAAAACCAAAATAAGGTAAAACTTGTGGGTTGACATAAAGGCAGTTTAATAGGACAGAAATGGAAGAAAAGGGGGTAAAAAAAAGAAAAAAGGTGATACACAGTACAATTGCTTTCTAAATCAAACCAAGGCTCTGCTAGTTTTTGAGTCGAACTGTGCCCCCAGGCCCACCCCTCAGTTACATAGGGAGCATGAACATGGTATGGAATATCCCTTTGGCCAGTTTGGGTCATCTGTCCTGGCTGTGTCCCCTCCCAGCTTCTTGGGCGCTCCCCCCACCTTCTTTTTGGCAGGGACGCTNCCCCACCTTCTCTTTGGCAGGGCAGTGTGAGACGCTGAAAAGTTCTTGACTGCTTGGCAACAACTAAAACATCTCATCCTAACTCCCAAACACAGTGCTACACTGGCTGCTAGCAAGAAAATTAACTATCTATCTCAGCTGAAACCAGGACACTCAGGTCACTGAAACTACAAAAGCCTTACCACATAGTGAAACCACTGCAGTACCTGCCAAACTACCTAAACTGGCCATGATCTGCGGTGGGTTGACCCCGGCTGGAGGCCAGGTGGTCACCAAAGCTGCTCTGTTACTCCCCTCCTCAGCTGGACAGGGGAGAGAAAATACAACAAAAGTCTTGTGGTTTGTGATAAGGACAGGGCGGGATCATACAGCAATTACTGTCATGGGCAAAACTGACTCAACTTAGGGAAAATTAATTTAATAAAATCAGAGTAGAATAATGAGAAATAAACCGAAATCTTAAAAACACCTCCTCCACTCCTCCCTTCTTCAGGGCTCAACTTCACTCCCAATTTCACTCCCTCTTCCTCCACCAGAGAAATATGGGGACGGGAATGGGTGTTGGAATCACAAGCCTGTTCTGGCTTGGGCTCCTCTCTCTATGGTCCTGCCAGGAGCTTGCTCCAGAGTGGACTTCCAAGAGGGTCACAGTGTCCTTCAGGTGTCTCCACCTGCTCTGGCAGGGTGTCCTCCATGGGCTGCCAGGGAATCTCTGTTCCACCATCATCCTCCATGGGCTGCAGGGGGACACCTACTTTGCCATGGTCTTCTCCAGGGGCCACAGGGGAATCTCTGCTTTGGCACCCAGAGTGTCTCTTCCTCCTCCTTCTTCACTGACCCTGGTGTCTGCAGGGTTGTTCCTCTCCCATCTTTGCACTCATCCTCTGGGTTCAGTTTCTTTTCCACAGTTCTTTTTTTTTTAACTCCTTCTTAATGTTTTTACTTCATAAGCTTCCCACTGTTGCTGCTCAGCCTTGGCCACAGTTGGGTCTGTCTTGAAGCTGGCTGGCATTGGCTCTGTCGGACATGGGGGAAGCTTCTGGCATGTTCTTGCAGAAGCCACCCCTGGAGCTCCCCCTGTTACCAAAACCTTGCCACGCAAACCCAATGCAATTGTCTAAACAAAATAATTTGATACTGGCTGTTTTCCACATTTTAATTAGTGAGAGCAGACGGCTGTTGCATAATCCTGTTTAATGTCTGTGCCTGATACCTCCCAAATAGCTCAGCGATTAAGTTCATACCTTAGTGTGTGGCTAAATGCATTAGCTGAAAAAAACCCCTCTTACACTAAGATTCACTTTCTGACATAGATTTGATGCATGTTTTCTTCCACTGGCTTAACAGAGAAAAAGCTCTATTAACTTACAGCCTGTCGGGTGCAGTGATGCCCTGAGGTATTTTGTATAAATGCATATGGATGTCTCATGTCTCATGAGAGAGACAAGTACCCCTGCAGCAGAGTTTCTTTGTAACAGAGATCATAGCGCCCCATTAGATAATCACCTCTCTCCCCAACGTCCAGCCTAATCACACAACCGATCACACGAAATCATAGATTTGGGAATTCTCAGAGCAGCTGCTTGCGGCTAACCCTTTCTGTGCAAGGGTCAGCCAGGTGTCCCCCTGAGGCGGATTTATGAGGGGGGAAGGGAGGCCAGATGTAGAGCCTGAAGCCCACCTGGCTGCAGTGCTGGGTCCCGGGGTGCAGCAAGAGCTGCAGTACCTCTCCTCCTTCCTGTTACTACTGTTGCTGCATTACACTGGTATTTGCCAAAAATTAATTACGGTGGCTAACGAGCTACTCACAGACTTGCATGCAATGTGAAAAACACAAACTACCACTGGTTAAGACTTACAGAGCCACAAACAGTGACAATTCTACCCTGCTTACCTATTGGTAACCTTTTTTCTGTGTACTCGAGGCTGCACCTCGAGTGCTGTGTCCAGTTCAGGGCTCCTCACCATCAGAAGGACATTGAGGTCCTTGAGCAAGTCCAGAGAAGGGCAACCAGGCTGGTGAAGGGGCTGGAGGACAAATCATATCAGCTGAGGGAGCTGGGGATGTTCAGCCTGGAGAAGAGGAGGCTGAGGGGAGACCTTATCACTGCCTAAAACTACCTGAAAGGAGGTTGTAGAGAGGTGGGCAGTGGCCTCTTCAGCCAGATGACAGGAGATAGAACAAGGGGAAACGGCACAAAGCTGTGCCAGGGCAGGGTCAGATTAGATGTTAGGAAAAAGTTCTTCACTGACAGAGTTGTCAGGGCCTGGAACAGGCTGCCCAGGGAGGGGGATGAGTCACCATCCCTGGATGTGTTTAAAAAAGGTTAGATGAGGTCCTTAGGGATATGGTTTAGCATAGGACAGGAACGGTTGGACTTGATATTAAAGGTCTTTTACAATCTTGTGATTCTGTGTTTCCTTTATGTATTTATATATCAAAATTGAACCCCAGAGTTAGCGTCTCACTCCTGCTTCTTTATTTGAGTCTCAATGTTTAAAGAATATTTTGCCCGGTGTCCATGTGGAAGGGCAGTGTTTTAAACATGTGTTTTACCACATCAGGCCATGTATTTTAAGATGCTTAACTGTTTCTGCACACGAAAAAAGCAGCTTACCAGTTGCTCAGCAGGGGCATGAGCATTATTGGCAGAGAACTTCTGCAAAATTACTTGTGCAAATAAAAATTCACATAAACATAAGTTTAAAGGGTTTTGAAAATTTAAGAGTAAAAATGAACACGTGCTATGGAAAAAAAATTCCAACTACTTACACGAGATTTTGAGAGTTTCACTATCTCAGCTCAGTTGCTTTAAAAAATCCCAACCAACACATCAATAACCCACCACAAAGAAAACTAGTGATGTCATATTTTATCTTTCCTGGAAGATATTTATTACAAAAGTCTAGGACATCTACCATGTAGCTTTCTGTGCATTTTTAATAATATATTTAAATTTTTTTAAAGGGACACTTCCTGTTTCTGTTTACTGTAGTATTTTACTGGATGACAGAATGTATGGATCTGTGTACATACTTTTTAAAAAGAAAATGACAGTGGTGGATAGATGGTGACAGATTTGTCTTAAAGTCAAAGGGGTTCTCGGCTTGATTACCCTGTGTACCCCCACCAGGCACTGCAAGTCCTGATTTCCCAGTGAGATCAGCACCAATTCATTTTATGAATTGGGGATTCTTTGTAGGATGTCAAGATTTCTGGCATCAACTCTTCAGCTCGGTTTTGATACATAAAAACTCCATGTACTGACATTGATGCTCATCCTCGCTGTTTGTATGATTCCTATTCTTTTCAAATGAAATACAGTCTCACAGGTGAGGCCTTGGTGGAAGCACCTTGATCCAGCACCCACACCTGCTCTGGTCAGGAGCAAGGGACAATATTCCATTTCTTGTCAGGAGTGGGAGAACAGGTATGTAACTTCATGCTTAATTTCTATATGGCAGCCAGTTCTCTGCATGTAGCCACTGTGGTTTAGTAATAAAAGGAGGCATCAACATGTTTTTGTACCAACATTGACATTGTTTGCTGCACCAAGGCCACAAACAAACTCACTTAAGTTTTATTGCCATTGCACTGGAAAGTAAGGAGACTCTATTTCTTTCTGAAGGCCAGCAATGATAGCTTCTACAGAGATGATCAATGTAATTAAACTTCTAACAAGTCCAAGAGGTATTCTCCAGGTCCTCAAGACACTACCTCCTTGGTAAACACCACCTCTGGCTGTAAAATGCTGCTGCTGCCAGTGTCACTAAGCCTGGCTTTCACCCAGGAGGCAGAGAGAAACACAGTTTAAGCCCAAACAAATGTTTGTGGACAGGACCTGAGATAGACATCTCAGAAAAAAAAAAAAAAAAGTATCTCCCAGATCCTAACATGGATTTTATGGTCCTGACTCACCAGTCCTTTCCTCCACAGAGCTCCTACTGGGTGAAAAAGAGACTTCAGTGGGAGAAAATAACCGTATGAGTAGATTATGTGGAGTATATGAGAACACTCTAGAATCAAATTAATGTTCTCTTGAGGAGAAGGTGAAAACCAATACTAGAGATAGTATAATTGGTCCATGAGAAGTTCGACTTTTTTTTTTGTCTTTTGTTGTTATGCATTGCTGTTTGGGTGCTTTATTTCAGGCAAACTCCATTGCAGAAATTTATAAAGATCCCACTTATGCCACCTCTATCCTAGAAATGCCAGGAAAAAATATGAATCCATGCAAGGATATTAGATTCATTATGGGGAACACTGTGCTTGTTAATGATCTTTGTGATATTGATTTAGAGTAAAGATGCTGAAATAAATGCTAAGGCTCTTTGCAATGTACTTCTCTGGAGTCCCTGTGATAAAAAGTTTGTGATTCCTCTGAGTAGCCAGAATTGGGTAATCTGGGGTGCTTGATATCCAACACACAGAAAAGAATCTTACTCAAAATACGACCATTCTTTACCTCCACCCTACCTCTTCCATCTCTCTCTCCACTCACAGAGACAATTTATGTGCTAATATATGTTGTGCACCTCAAAGTGAAACCAGGCACTTCTTAAAGACATGGGATGGGTGTACATGGAGAATCTTTAGGAACTCGGGGTCCCTCACACTGTGTCAGACTGGCTTGGAAAGAAAAGCTGGAAAGTTATCTTATGAGAATCAATGGTGTATCTTAGAGAACACAGAAAGTGAAAACACAGTCCAAGTAATGAATGGAATAACTTCAATTATGTTTGGTTTAGGTGTATGGACTCAGTAAATCTCACTTACACAAACATGTTTTAAAGTTAATTATCTACTATAATTTCCATCTAAATTTATTAAAGGGACGTTTTTCTCATTCTTAGTCTTCCATGAAGTCATTCAAGCATCCATATGATTGAGCTCTGGCATAAAAGTGTTGACATCAAAATAAGGTGTAATAAAGAGAATGGGGTAATTGCTAGAAGGTCAATGAAGAGAAAAGGAAGCAGCTGGGCTTAATTTAAGAGCAGCACTGAAAGCAACACTGGGAACTGAAAGAGCTGCCGAAGAACAGCCAGTTGGATGACCTGTGCCGAAGAAACTGAAAAATGATATACTGTTTTCTTATTTTCAGATAATCAGAATTGAGTTGCAGATGGTTCTGTGATTGAAAATATATACAGACAAACTGAGTGGGATGCACCTTGCCAAAAGTCTGTGTTCCCGAAGTCTGTATCTGAGCTGGTGATCTAAACCCTCTTTAAAGTCAGCAGAAAGAGGTTTGTTTTGTTGTGTTGTTTTGTTTTGTTTTCCCCAGGGCATGACTGACTTCTTCCTAAAGTACATGTCTAAAATGTAGTTCTCTAGAACTACGCCTCTTTTTTCCACTTGAGATGAAGAAACCTGGAGCTACCAAGTGTGGATGTGGACATCTAAAAGTAGATGACATAAATCCCACCAAAGCTGTCGCTGATGCTGGAAAGCCAGGAGCAAAGTAGGTGGAACAAGGGAAGACCAGGGAGTAACATCCTTCAACACCTGCTAGCTGCCACACCACGCCCTTAGTGGGGAGCTTCAAGTGTGTCCAGTGACTCTACGTAAACTTAGCAAGTGCAGTCCTTGGTTTTGTTTACAGAGTACATACTGTGGTCCCCAAATTAGAAAGAGGACTCTTGTTTCATGACCTTCATATTTCTATGACTTAGCTTGCTCTTGCCAAGGCTATTAAAGGATAGTGGATTTCCTTATGTTTACTTTAAAATTAATTCACCCAGCTCTTGACTGTTTCTCCTAATTGAGGGCAGTATCTCTTCCCATCGTGGACTAGGCTTACAAAGTATTTGGAGCAAGCAAGGGATGTCTTGAGACAGGTGGGAAATGATACTGGTGTTCAAGTAGGTTTGGTAATTTTGTTTTGCAAATACAGTTAAAAATTAGGTTTTCCCCTCCTCTCCCTAGAATCTTGCCCCTTCACCCCCCTTTTAATTCAGTTATCAATTGTGATTGCAAAAAAAACTAACAGTGCTGCCTACTCTGGAGTAATATTCAGTTCTTAGGGCTAAAGTAAAGTTCTTCCAGTGGCTAATGCCAAAACATCAACAACACTGTGAGAATACACTTTCTCTTCCCCTTCAGCACTTAGATACTAAACATTCAATGGGAAACTGTTCAGTTGCAGCAGTGCTTGCTGCTGCTCTTGGTGTACTGTGTAACTCTTTGGAAGATTTCTTCCATCTCCTCTGAGGAGAAACAGAAATCAGCACTCCACATACAATATCCGAGAAGATCAAGTTCCTTTCCTTCTTCAGGTCCATATCTCCTGCCAGTCAAATCACCTTGAGAGCAGCCCAGCCACATGTAAAGGTGGATTATAATGGCCTGTTGTTCTGAGAGATTATTCTGAATCACCTGCTAGGAATGGCAAGCACTCAGAAACACCTGGCTCAGTCTTAAGCAGCACTTGTGCATGGACACCTATCAACAATCTCTAATCTAAACCCGTAGTCCAGACAGTCTCTTTAATTGAAAGCACGAGATAGTCTTCTCCCAACAGTGAGACTAAAATGTCACACCACCCCCTCCCCTGCTGACTGCTGGAAGTGGCTAATCAGGACTGCACGCTTAACTTTAGGAAGGCTCAAATCCCGTGACTTGCTCCTAGACCAAACCTGCCGTACGAACTGCTAAATTGGTGGTATATGTCAAAGTAGTCCTGAAAGGAGAAATCCTCTGGAAGCAATATGCTCTTACTTTGTTTAGAGGTGCATGAAGCAGCTAGAGTGGGACCACAGATCTTTAGTCTTAAGAAGTCTTAGATGTGCTTTTATTTTTGACTCAAAGATGTATATTGAGAGAGAAGCTATTATCTGTAGCTGGTGGTAGGTTTCCATGAAGAGAAATCTACTTCACAGACACCTTCAGTGGTTTTTAAGCTAGGTTTTGTAGGTGCTTATTTAGAAGGGTGTACATCCCGCTGGTTTTATGCTGTGCTTTGTAATCTGCATCATTACCAAAATATTTTTCCACTGTGATTTTCAGCTATTTAGACATCTGAAGCATTCATGTTTTGCTCTCACAATTCAATTCTGGGCACCAGCCTGTTTTCCTGGGCTATGGACATCAGCGAACAGGTAGCTGAAAGTGCAAGTGTTCAGATATATACTAATGTATTTATTCTGTGATCATAAATTTTAAAAGGCTCTTTTGCAAGTACAAAATAGAAGGTTAGGCCTCTCTTCAGCTGAACAACATATCTCATCCTCCTCCCATCAGTACCTCTTTCTTTTCTACACACTTCTTGCTAATGCAAATCTCTAATACTCTGTAATGGCATACCAATTACTGAAAGCACCCCATCAAAACACCAACATGCACAAGACTTTGATCTCCAGCATGCAGTAAAATCCAACTCTTACCCTTTTTTTCTATCAATTTATGCTCCAGAGCTATCTCAGGCCATGAATACTTACTATTTTTTATTTTCTCTGGCAAACATGCATAAAAGTCATACTTTTGTATGCTGACAGTCATGTCAATTTATGTAAATAAAGTTCCTCCTTCTTTCCTTCTACTTCAATGCATGGTGTAGGATTGGGTTTGGGCTATGTCTCATTTGTATTACGGTACCTTAACTATATGTCAAGGTAGTCGGGTCATCTATGAGGCTTCGTGGAAGCTTGAAGCCCAAGATCTTGAACCATTTTCCATGATGCTCATTAACTCAGTTAATTTCTTACCTTTATTGTACACTAATGCTGCTGCACAACCTAATGTCACTGGATGGCTACACTACTACTGCAAATTTAGCCTATGTATTGAGCTCTTAGTATGGGCACTGAAATCTTTTCAACCAAGTCTGAGAAATTAGAACTGATTAATCACTCTGCTTGGACCAAAGAAGTATTAAAAAAAAGTCTTCTGTGTGAAAAGGACTGTTTTGCATGTCTGCTTGAGATGTCACACTGACTGTTTAATCTACTGAATCCTCACACTCATGGTATTCATTCCCACATGGTCTGACAGTCTTGGTTTTGTAAAAGGTCCTTGAAAGGCCAACAAGGATGCTGCATGATGCAGTGCTTGCAAAAGGAGGGCTCTCATTTATCAAAATAGATACCCTTTTTTTCACAGTGAAAGACAGCCACAAATGTCCACACTAAACAAGCCCACTTCACTGGACAGGTAGAAAAAGCCAATGTGTCTTCTATCTCAAAGAGGACTTTCCAAAAAGGAGTCCTGGTACAGAGGAGTTTTTGCAATAGTAACCAAGCCTACTCCGTGCACTGAAGTAGAAGCAAAGAAGGGGAAACTTTACTTGCATAAACTGACATGACTATCAGCATACAAAAGTATGACATTAATAAGCATTTTTTTGCTAGAGAAAATAAAAAATAGTAAGTATTCATGGCCTGAGATAGCTCTGGAGCATAAATTGATAGAAAAAAAGGGTAAGAGTTGGATTTTACTGCATGCTGGAGATCAAAGTCTATCAGTTCTTTTGCAACTTATGCTATGCTGGCTATGGATCTCATTTAATGTCGAGATTTGTAGACAGAGCAGACATCTGTGTCCGTGGTATAGATTGATACTAATGACAGAGAGAAAAGCAGAAATCCAGGAGTCACGGTCACATTTTTAGGCTCTGATGCTGCAGGTCTCCAGGTAGTTTTCTCTAACATTTTTTTTTGCACAGGACCATATAAATGGGATGGCAGAGCCAGGAGATGTCAAGGCACCCACTTTAGGATGGAAAGTGGTCAAAAGATTTAGTCTTAAGAAAAGGAGGCTGAGGGGAGACCTTATCACTCTCTTCAACTACCTGCAAAGACGGTGTAGACAGGTGGGAGTCAGTGTCTTCTCTTGGGTAACAAGGGATAGGACTAGAGGAAAAAGTTACAAATTGCACCAGGGGAGATTTAGGTTAGACAACAGGAAGAATTTCTTTACTGAAAGGGTTGTCAGGCCCTGGAACAGGCCGCCCAGGGAGGTGGTGGAGTCACCATCCCTGGAGGTATTTAAAAGGCGTGTAGATATTGTGCTTGGGGACATGGTCTAAAGGTGGACCAGGCAGGGTTAGGCTGTGGTTGGACTCAGTGATCTTAAAGATCTCTTCCAACTTAAGTGATTCTATTATTCTGTGATAACTATATTTGTAAGGTATTTGGGGTCCTCTTTGAAAGAGAACACCTGCACAGCAAGGGTAGATTTTTTGCCTAACTGAAATGAAATCAGATTACTGGCTTGGAAAACTAATCATTATGTGGGTTTACTTACACCAGGAGGGGGAAAAGCCAGGTGCTGAGAGACACTGAGGTCCTATTAAGGCATCTGTTGGAGATTCAAAGGGAACTGCACTTTTTAGAATTGTTAACACCCAAGGATAAAAGCTGTAGTGGTTACAGATAGATTGAAGAATATGAAAATAACTCTCTAAAGGTATTACAACTAACACACATGCGATACGGGTAAGATCACAGGGGTAAGGTTGTATTAAAATAACAGTATCAAATAAAGGAACTAAATAAACACTGGTATGTAGATGAAGATAAAATTCCTGTAAACGTCTGCACACCGTTACAGGAGGCCTCAAAACAAAACCCAGGTTGCCAGGCACTGGAGGAGAACCTATAATCTGCATTACTGAAGCACTGTGGAGTCGCAAAACAACGGGACATTGTTTGTCAGGCATGTAGCCATACGGAGAGAACAGACTGTGACAGAAGAGGTGTGGGAGTGACCTCAGGCCTGAAAAAAATCTATAGACTATAATAAGCCAAAATTTCTGAATAGGAAGGATCCTGTGGCACATCCTGCCTGAGTACAGGTCTTTGCCTTCAGAACCGCTGTGTGGAAGCCACCCCAGCTTTTACATCCAGAGAAAGACTTTGGCTTAAACCCTGATACCAATGAGCACATCAGCGGCTTCAGGATTTTACTGCCTTAACAGGAATCCTGAGGCTGCTGGCACAACCTTACCAGCTCACTGATTTCTGAACCTGCAAGTGCAGCCTTCGGTGCATTCGGAACAAGCTGTCCATGCTGCACAGCATCCTCCTTGTTGCCCGAGTGCACCAGGCCAGGCATGGCCACGCTGGCGTGCCCAGGCTACGCATGGAGCAGCCATAGGGATGGAAAGCTGGCAGAAGGTCCAATGCTGTGTGCTTACAGCTGGCCCAGGACAGGTTTGGTTAGCGCAGGCAGAGATACTGAGTGTTACAGGATCTGGAGAGCAGAGCTTATGCACAAGAGATGTAAGAGGTAGGGACACCTAAGTATGCTAAAGAAAGCAGTAGAAAGCAACCATAGTGATTAATGACAGTAACAGCAGTCATAATAAAGATGAAACCACGGACAGAATTAGCACACAGACTATTACATTATTGATAACTTCAGTATACTTTTTTTGGAATGGCTAGTTTTGGAGAGAGAAAGTGTCTCTTCCTGAACTTATCCTATCAGTTGACATGCAATCTTTGCAGCTCTCCACACAGAAGCTGATGTGTTACTTACTACATAATGCTGGCGAAATAATCTGAAAATTTCTAACAGGAAACAGGAACTGTTAAATGAAATTAAACATTCCCGGAACACACTGGCACAACAAAACAATGAGAAATGAAGCTGCCAGAATCCATAGGCAAAATCGCTCCTACCAGTCTGAGAGAGATGGCAAATGTGCCCCGAGGGGAAATTCCCCATTTAGAGTAGCATTCATCTGGTACCTTTGCTGCTTCTCTAACTGAGCTTTCTGGTAAGGCTGGTAGATTTAACCTAAAGTTATTTATGTGAACAATTGCCTAAACTCACATTAGATAGCACAGGAGGGAACACATTTGACCTAGCTTTTTGCCGTCACAGTTCTGAGGGGTTTTAAAGGTAGCATAAAAGAGGCAGGAGGAAAATCAAAGAGAGGATCTGTGTTTTCTTTACCCAAAACAAGAGCTAGCTGCGTTCTGGAGTAAATAAGTACATCCTTGCTTCTTCCCTTGTACCTTCCTCTCCAATCAGTGCTACTTATTTTTGGCGTAAAGTCAGCAATGAAATAAGCAGGCAAACCCTGTTGCCATGGCTCTTGAACTGATCAGCAAAAAGGATGGTTCACCTTCAGGCCCTGCAAGTAGTTTTTGGAAGATCTACCATTAGTCATCTCATGTGAATATTACAAAGGTATATATATCATCCTAGGAAAATTTTTGAATGCACAACTCCTACATCCCAAAGGACAAGACTTTAAAAAAGCCTCCAATTTTGTGATCAGGCTGTAGTAAAAGTACTTGTACATAACAGACAACCTGAAGGGAGACAGTGGCTGTGTCATAACCAGCTTCTCCAGGAGTTTCCCTGGGGTAGTTAGGTTACGCATAGTTTACTCTGGATGACAAGATCATCGTGATCATGAAAGGTGGAGATGATCGGAGATGATCAGATATCTCGAGGCACACGACCTTTATTCAGTTCTCACTAACAGGTTAACATCCCCTTTGAATGAGAAAGGTGAAAAACACTGCACAGAGAGATAAAAAGGCTGATGAGTCATTTCCGTGACATTATTACCGAAGCCTTTCCCAAACAAAAATGGCAAGCCTTCTCACCGTCTCTACTAGTTTGCTGAAGCTGGCTAACCCAATTTAATATGGTCTTCACCATCAAACACCATTTCCCTTACAACTGTTATTTCATCTGTTATAGAGGAAAAAGAAAATACCCCTACATGGTTTCCCTTCAGCTCCACTGATGGAAGCACAGGACAATTACTCCAGTGGTGAGGACTGGAAACATCCCTATGATTTCAAGAGTCTTTAGTTTTGGACAGTGCCTAGTTGTATATATTCTGGATTACAGTTACAAAACATTGTTCTTCTACTCAAAGTTCAGACAAGGCATATTTCAGAAAAACTTAAAAAAAAGTGGCTTAATTTTGGTTTTGCTGTCATTACAGTTCAAATAATGGCACGGGACCCCAGTCAAAACAGGGGCTTTCAGAAGCACGCAGGAGATACAGTGTCTAACACAGAAAGATATCATGGTCCCAGAATTATCCAGAGGGTCCAGTCTACCCCTCTGAAATGCCTGCAGAGGCATTGAGAGTATCTTTCCTCTATGTATTTGGCTAAATGGTACTGTACCAGTTTATACTCTCACAGCAATGAGTTTCTTCCTCTCTGGTATTGGCAACCTTTCTTAAATAAGCACATTAATAATATGAAGCTTGTTTCTTCTGAGTCATAAAATACTGAAAACAAGGAAGACAGAACCTGGAAAGGGATTTTTGCAGCTCTCCAGTGCACACCACCCTACCAGCTATCCAGGCAGCCCAGCAGTGCTTCATACTTCATGTATTCATACTTTCCATGACTTTCTCAGAGCGCCACTGTTTGGAGTAATGAAAATGTTCTCAGGTGGGGGAAAAAAAAAAGAGCATGATGAATACACTTCACATTTGGAAACTGCACAATGCTTTGATGGAGATGATGTGTTTATTGATATAAAAGTAGCAAGATTAGCTGATTGGCATTACATTTCAGGACTGACAATGCGGCATACCTTTCCAGTGGGATCTGTTGTTGGTGTGCCGGTTTCATGGAAGAATGAGGGCTCTGCTGTGCACAGATTCTATTTGGCAAAGGGAAGGTAAAAATCTTCCTTCACTCCCCTCTGAAAGGCTGGTGCTAGGTAGGACTCTGCACTTAGGCTGAATCTAGAGGATGCCACTGTATCCTCCTTCAAAGATTCACCCCACTCTGAGGTGGACATAAAAGAAACAAACAGCAATAAACTGCAAAACAACAGGAGAAAGACATTATATTCCTGTGATTTGGGTATGCTAAATTCAACCGAGAGGCTTATTTGGGGAGCACTGTCATCCTAGGCTTCTTTCGTAATCAACAGAGAAGAACAGGCACTTCCAGAATGTGATTCACACAAAGAATGGACTTGCTTTTCCTCCAGAGGTTTCCTTTCTCTCTCAATTACCTTTGCAGAAGGCCTTGAACAACTCTGCTCCTAATTAGGCAACTGTGCCGCTACAGTCTCAGTTAGATGCTTGTCATCGGATGCGATAAGTTCAGGGCTTAGGGCAGAATCTGGTTCACACATTTTTGGTGCTTAATACAAATTCAAGCAGAATTAAACACTACAGTCTCTACAGTCTGCCAACCACGGCTGCTTGACTGTATGAGTGCCTGTATTAAAAATTAACAGCAAAGAATACTTAAACAGCAGTGACAGCTGGGACCAAGCTTCGGGACTCTCTCATGCCTGCCCTCACCAATGGGCTGGAAAATCAAGCTCCCTCCTACCTATTCTCTCTCTGCTCCGTGGCCTCGCATAGTTAGCAGAATGAAGAACTTCTCTAGCTTGATGGGTAGGATAAGCTCTGAGGAAAAGGGAATTGTGGTTCAAACCCCTTCAGTCTGAGAAAGGCTTAAAATCCATGTTTCCCACTTCTTGTAAGAGTGTTCAAACAATGAAGTTATTCTGAAGTGGCTGCTGCCTCTTCCTCCTCCATCATTAGCTGCTTGCTCTCAAGAGAGGACTCAGTGCTCCGGATTTCAAGTGGTTGAAGGTGACTGAGGTTCAACACTTGTTCAGATCTAAACTGAGAGGTTTCTCCGGTGATTGGTAGGTGGGAGTTTCAGTGACCTGCTCAGGCAGTGGAGAGAGATAGGGTCCTAGCCGCTTTGAATGATTTCAGAGGTGGCCACCTTTCCCCATCCATTGTATCTGGAATTGAGATGTCTACCTCAGATGCACTGAATCATTCTGCTGGGCCAGGGGCTGCCTGGAAGCACAGCAGCACCCAAGCTGAGCAGTTCCTGTTGGCACTCTGAATACTGCCTTCATTTCACTGCACAGTGCATAGCCATTTCCCTCTGACAGGTACCAAGGAAGTGATGCTTCTGTGCCAAATACCCCTCAGCTTCCACGATCTATCACAGCAGCCTGAAATACGGGAAGGGCTGCTTTAAGCAAAAGACCCCTGAAACATACTAAAGGTGATCAAGATAATATATATATATTTTTTTTCATTTATCAAGATTTCCCTTCCACAAAGAGTCTGTCTATTTCTGATCTTACTAGAGAGCCCACTGGGAAACATATATTCAGCCCACGGATACATACAGGTATGTGCTGGATGTTTGCCAGACTAGGCATGACATAATCTAGTCCATCCTTTAGCATAGCAATGAGCAAAACAGGTAGAGAAAGTGTGTTCACTCCACTATAAATAGCTTGCTGCATTAAGTATAACATTTACATTTGCTTGTAGTTGTCTGAATTCAGAACCAAATTCGATGCACTACACTCATGCCAGTAGATCCTCTATTCCGCCACCCCCCCCTTAATTGCACTCTTTTTTGCTAGCTACTTTTCCTCTTTCAGTCCTCAGCATGCAAATTATGCCCACTTTCACATATTTTCTGACCAATTTAGACCTAAAATTTATGCTGCTGTTCACGTCACTGCTGAAATTGGCTCAGAGCTTTCCAAGGGAGTTGCACTTGTTGACAGCAGGTATGAATATATTTCTTGGATTTGAATGCTTTCGCGTGAAAAAAAATTGCAGAGCACTGTCAAAGCTGTGGCTGATATACTGCATAAATGTATAAAGTAAATAACCATACTTACTATGATGAATTCTAGTCTTAGACCCTAATAACCACCTTTTGCGGGTAATAAAGTTGCTGATCTTTTATGTGGAAAATATAAGCCTGGCACCCTAACATTTATGTACAAAAAAAGCAAAGGCTGGTTATCAATATGCTCACTTAAATCACAAAATTCACTACATGGATAGGTGGTTAAATGATTACCAATTACTGCAATATCACGATGGGCTCCTCCAGCAGGAACGTGAAGGAGGAAATCCCCTGGGACAGCCTGAATCTGAGAAGTAAGTTCTATTTTAGACACTTTTTTAGGCATAAGTTGCACAGCCTCTTTTCATAGGATATTGATTTGGAGCTTTGCATGGTATATTGACTGGCCCCGTACTGACCTTTGTCTGAACTACAGCTGAACAGTTTTCAAAGCATCTGCTTACTAGAACAAGAGTAACCTGCAAAAGCATATTCCATACAAAGCACTGACCTCTCTAGACTGTTGTTTTTCCTTTGTGTGCCATTTAAACATGAATTTGTAGTCTGAAAGAGAGCTTACTCAGGCTAACAAATTATCTGAATGAAATGTTAATATTTTGGTCAATCATACAACTTTTCAGAGAAGATTTACACTTTAAAAATCGTAGAGGCTTCCTACTTTGCCAGCAAATCACATAAGGAATCATCCTGCCTATACAAGAAACCGGTGAAGGGCAAAATACCAATGCAACTTTTTGGAATGAAATATTCAGTACTTCAAGAAATAAATACTGGGGGTAAGGAATCTGTATCAACACCAGCAAT
This sequence comes from Zapornia atra, assembly GCA_013400835.1. Classification (NCBI taxonomy): domain Eukaryota; kingdom Metazoa; phylum Chordata; class Aves; order Gruiformes; family Rallidae; genus Zapornia; species Zapornia atra. The sequence goes on from VZTU01013342.1 coordinate 25,878, forward strand.
GCATGTGGCACCTAGAAGCCCTGGCAGAAAGCTGGGTGGAATAAGAAGATACAGCTACTATTACTCTTTGAAAATAGGCAGTCTACAGTAGCCCTGAAAGCATGTGCTTCTCCCTGTTGTTTCATACTGGGTTTTCATAAACATCCAGCCCCAATCCAGCAAAACACTTTATAATGAACACGTATTGGAAAAAATCTGACGGATCACCATGCCTGTGACCATATGGCACATGAGGAAAGAGTGCCGAGGAACGCTCTGAGCATTGCTCTGGGGGACAGAGCTGCGTGTCATAGAATCACACAATCATAGAATGGTCTGGGTTGGAAGGGACCCCAAGGATCATAGAGTTCCAACCCCCCTGCCACAGGCAGGGACACCAACCTCCAGGCCTGGATCTACACAAGGTTGCCCAGGGCACCATCCAACCTGGCCTTGAACACCTCCAGGGACGGGGCATCCACCACCTCTCTGGGCAGCCTGTTTCAGCACCTCACCACTCTCTCTGTAAAGAACTTTTCCTTACTATCTAATCTAAACCTTCCCTCCTTTAGCTTTAGTCCATTCCCCCTTGTCCTGCCATTATCTACCCTTTTAAAAAGTTGATTCCCCTCCTGTTTGTATGCTCCCTTCAGGTACTGGAAGGCTGCAGTGAGGTCCCTACCACCAAGCAGCTGGCGGCTGGCCTGGCCCAGAGCTTGGCTGCCAAAGAGAGACAGCGGGCTTTGAGAGCACCATTGCGGGAAGGCAGAGGTCTGACTGCAACATGCACAAAGACAAAAACATGGCCCTGAGAGCAAGGAAGATGGAGTAACAAGTTTTTGCTATATGGGGTTACAGTTCAAGTGAAAAGCCCTGTCCTGAGCACTTGCAGCTGGTGCAGCTGCATCTCTGCACATGGGCTGGACAGCTTTAAAACCCCCATCTGAACTCCAAAAGACTAAGCTTTAACACGAAGCACCCACTGACACTCTTCCCTGAGGTACAGACCTTCCCTAAGACATCAGCCTCTGTGCGGGGTGTTGTGTGGCACCCTTATTCGAGACATGCTCCAAAAGGAAGCTCTGGGCTTTGGTGGAGTTTGCAGGACTACTCCTGGACTGTCTTCAAGAACATAACTAAGTATTTTTAAAGTGCAACTCTTCCTTCTAAAGCTGTTTATGTGGGGGCCTGATAGAACTTGCTAGCATTTTAAAGAGATAACTTAGAAAGGATTGTAGAAAAGGTTGAAATTAAAAAGAAGGTTCCCTTAAATGTGGCTTTTGCTCAAGGGGTTACTTTTCACAGGAAAAATAAATAGCATTTGAATTGAGAAAAATGAAATAAAAAAGGCATTTCAAAATACGAAAACACCCATTGGAAATAGGAAAAGGGAAAAAAATTAGACACAATCTAAATTTCCCCTCAAAACTCTGTGTTAGAGAACACAGCTTTTCAGCTAAACACCAAATACAATTCCTTGTGAAAACATGATTGAAAAACCCCAGCAATGAACGGGTTTCACCCAGTCATTGGTTTCCAATAGGTTTTGACAGCTGCCTAGCTGAATGAGCATCTAGAAGCCCCTGGATCCACTCTGACAGACAGCAGTAACTGTACTCATGGTAAATAGGTATGAGCAATCACAAACCTAAGGGCTAATGCCACAGCCCTGGTTCATTGGTCTCTGGTACGTATGAAAGGCAAAATAATAGAAATAATAAAAAAAAATAAATTAAAGTGGGTGCAGGCACAGGGGCTGGTGCCAGAGCAGGCGTTGAAATGCTTATAGCACTCTCTCTCCCTGTGCCTTGTGCTGAGCTTGTTTGAATACTGGTTGCTCTTTTCATATTTAGGTTTTCCACAGAGCAGTCAGAGAGCACAATGAATATACTGAATGTTGAGGTCAGGTGCAGGCTTAGAAAAGACCAAGGATCTTTTCACTCACCACTGGGCAGAACAACCTTCCAGAGCCACAAGCGATTGCCCCAGCAACCAGGTAATAATGCAGAGACTTCTAGCTGCAGGTTTAAGAGGCTCTAAGGGCAGTGAATAACCGGTGGCCTTTAGGGAAAAAACAGCCTCTGGCCCCTCAAGAAAACAACCCAGGAATTTATTAGCCTAAGTAGCTGGTTTCCATTTTTCTTTAGAAGAGTCAGAGTCAGAAAATGGGTTGTGGTGGGGGAAGAGGAGGAGAGGTGAAGTTAGAGATGATATTCAAGGTCACTTGGCCTGGAGGCACAGTGAGGCATGGAGGTATCTATGCAAAGGGTGCTGCTGCTGAGGAGGAATCAGAGTGCCGGGAAGAGCCCCCACTGAAGTGTATGGGTGGTAAGACCGCCAATGTCCAAAAGTAATGCCAATCCAACCACAGTGAATTGGCCCTGGAGAGCTGAGGGGTTTGGGGGTTACACCCTCTAGTGTTCCTGTTATGAGAAGGAGGAGGGCACAATGTAGGGAGGGGTTACTCAAAGTTTCCCGTGTTTTTCAGAACAAACAGTTATGCAGAATTACACAGCAATGCCACATTTTGTGCCCCAGAAGCCTGGCAGAACAGTGACCTTGTTAAACCTGAACAAATGCATAAGTGGGCCATGCAGGTGCACATTGGCCCTATCTCCTCAACTGTGGGCATCAAGCCAAATGCTGAGTAAGTAACACTGGACACCGAAATGAGACTGCTGAAGAACTTTGCTGAGGTAGGTCAACTGCCTTGCATGCTCTTCGCAGAAGGTGAGGACCTGATGCATGACAATGTAATGGAGTGGCAGCACACATATAGACTAAACTGACATAAAACAATGAAAAAGGCAGCAGTACAAGTGGGTATGGGTCAGCTGCAAGAAGCCAGCAACTCCTTCATCCAGGTCTCTGACCTTTATGACACTGATGCATATACATCAATCTCTCTCTCAATCTCAATCTATTCAGCATTATTAAATATAATTTAATTGTTATGAAAAAAAAGATGCTGCCTTTGTGTTCAGTTCATTGCGGTTAGCCTCTCATTAGTATGAATGTAAGAACTTGTTGTGGACTCTGATCAAGACAAGTCTTTGAAGGCATCTCTAAAAAAAAATCCTCAGTACAGCACCATAGAGACCAATAGTTCACCTGCAGAGGTGTGATACCATGTCATATGACAGAACAGAAAATGACAAAGCGAGCAGTGATCCATTGAACAGATTGTTCCTTACAGGGCATGGCGTTATGGCAGGCTATTTTAAAGAGCAAATTCATGTAACCATGTCTCTGGTCTGAAACAAGAGACTGACAAAACTTGTGGCTGCAGCTAAGCAAGATCCTCAGCTGCACCATCAGAATCTATCATTACTTGTTGGTTAGGTACGACCACGAGCGCTACTCCAGAGAGATCAAGGATAGTATCTCAGTACCTAGTAGCTGGATCCAGTGTTTCAAGTGATACAACATTCTGTGATCGCGGAGGTATGACATCAAGGATCACTCGTTTGCAACATACAGGAATAAGAGTGTCACATCAGAGAACTGCAGAAGTAGTTACATCATGGATGTTCTTACTTACAACTGCGGATACTTCTTTCCTAACTGTAAGAATGTCAATCTGTCAATCCACTTGCTCTCAGGGACACGTTCAGGGCATCTACTTTAAAAAGGCTATTAAGCATCGAAGTGCCAGATCTTAGGAAGGTGCTCCAGGGCACACAATGCTGCAAGGTGGGAGAGGTTGGCATCTTCAAGGACCTAGCAGCTCCCTGGCCTGTGGGGTGAGTCACAGCTCACCAAAAGCCAGCATAAAGCCATGCACTGCATCTGAACCAACACGTGACTCCGAGCAGGAGCGCTGTGCCCTGATTTGGAGCTGCACATATACAGAGGGCATCAATTCTATGGACAAACCTACCCAGTGTCTCCTTGCTGGTACAGGACACCTTCAGAAATGCTAAATAAAAAAATGTGGGGGGAATTCAGGCCATCTTTATCCAGATCCCAGTCTTGTGACAGGCACCCATGCCTTGAATCTGGTGCGATCCAGGGACAGAAACCCAGGCAGGGAGAAAGAAAGAAGAGCCACAAACCGGTGAGGCTGGCAAGGGGTTACTTTCACCTTGCCTGATGGAAGCGAGATGAAAACTATGGATGTTAAGAGGAAGGTATTCAAAGAGCCAGAGGAGCGATGCATTGGCAAAGCTCCTGAGGGAGGTGTCTGAGGGAGTGAAAGAGATGGCAACAATAAAGGGAGCTGTGGCAGCAGGAGTAGGCAGTGGATTTGTCTTGATGATTTAGGAGACAAAGGAGATGGGAAGGTATTTATAGAGGCAAGCAGGGTTGGAGAAGGTATTTTCAAAATAGAGGTTGCAAGAACAAGGTTACTGTGCTTGTGTCTCTGCCACTGAGTCACTGCGACAATTTCCCCATCTGTAAAACTGAGATAATAATACTTACCTATCTTACAGAGGGAGGGGAGTGTGTTGTGAGGATTAATTAGCTAAGGTTTGTACAGCACTTCGAACATGTAGAGAACGATATAAGTGCTCGGTACTAAGATTATTATTAATATGGAAGAAGGAAGGCAGGGTGGGGGTGGAGAGCGGGTGAGCAAGCTTTTAAAAGATAAGAGGAAGGAAGTAACAAGAGGATGACAGAGAATAGGAAGGGATGGGATTAAGGGACAGTTTCTTAAATTAGAGGTAAACACAGGGAGACTTTACTGGAAGCTTAAATGAAGGAAGAAAGTGTTAGGAGCAGAGCTGTTAGAACCGAGGCCTATGAGCTCTGCTATTATTCTCCTCTCACTTTCTCTTGTTTTGTCAGCCTTACACCACTCTCTGGGATTTTTTGTCTTCCCAGAAGTCTTTACATGGAACAGTGACTGCAAGTAAAATAAATGCAAACTGTCAAACTCGAGCTCCAGCTCTGGCACTACAACTCCCACTAAATCAATGAGCTGTGGGTCTGAAACCAGAACTGAAAAAAGAAGTAGTTTCCTATCTGTGCTGCTTAGGCAGCCCTATCTCTCCTCCCACCGGTAAAACTGTAAGAAAGAAAATCAACCTCCATCCCAACCCTACTGTTAAAGATAGAAAAAAAAAATCAGTATTTTTAGCAGGTCTACAAAACACAAAATTAATTTGCCAAGGGACTGTGATAGGCTGGCAATTTTATCTATGGTGGATATTGATCAAACAGGGAACAACTCCGGGATGTTCTGTGGTCTGCTTCGCTGAGGCAGGGAGTGAGCAACTGCAGTGGTCACTCTGACTTTGTTACCTATGAATTTGTAATGGAATATTGTATTTCCCTCTGCCAAACTCTTTTTGTGAGAGACAAATTACAAAATAACTGACATTGTTCTGAATTTTATCCAGGAAAATCACACAAAACAGTTGGGGATACACCCTCTGCTCACCCAACAATGGTGATACAGTGCACAATCTTTTACATAGGACAGGCAAAACAGACTTCAAAGTCAGTGTACCTTACAGAGCTTATTTCAGCCTAATAAAAGCAATGTCATTGAAGCATTTCTCTTACAGACCACTGTGTCCTCAGCCCTTCTTTGGGGATCATGGATTGAAGCTTAGTGTGGTTCTTCGTGTATCTTTTGATTCTCCTGGCAGCAACAGCACTGGAAGTGACCTTTCAGTTTATCATCACGTTCATTACTTTGTAAAGCTGACTCCATGCGTATGATCCTATTCATAAACATAAGGAGCCAGAATTTCAAAGAAGGAGCTCAGTTTTTCAGCTGTGCCTGGTCCACAGAAATATCTAGTGGATCAGGACAGGGTAAGTGATCATCATATCATTGCTTATCAAAGCCGAATCAGAGAGAACCTTTTTTATAAAACTAAGTATTTCTGAAAAAGAACTCTAAAAGCCCAAATACCGCTTACATCTGCAGTGACATCTGATGCTGGTAGCTGGTAGGTGAAGTGTTTGAAAGCCTGAGAACTCACCCCCTGGCAGTGAAGGTCTCTGAAGGTTCTCAAGCTGGTTGTCTTTCCCATGTGAAAATATAGTACTAATGTAACGGGAGAACATACCAGAGCTTAATGTTGGAGCAAACTCATGTTTGTCCTTGGAACCTAAAGAAATCCAGTGAAGCAGAAAACATGGAAGAACTTTGTTGCCTGTGAACTCTTCTGAGAATAGTGTGAAAACACACTGTAACAGTTGTAATTAGAGCTCTGTTTATGTGCACATTTACTCTGTTTAGGATGTTGACTACAGAATTTCCTGGCTTTCCCTGTTGGGTAGGGATTTTTAACAATTTTCTTCCACAGTTAATAATATATTTCAAATTAAGTATACTTTTAGCAAGGTCATGTTCTGTCTGTCTTACCCTAACAGAACAAAACACTCACAATATTTAAATACTCAAGTGAAAAATACCCAGCAGCAGCATGGAGGTGAGGGTGACCTGGCTGTATAGCATATATGAATGTAGAGATTTATTAGAAAGTTTGCATACATTCCTAGAAAGGTGTCTTCTTCCAATAATCCCAGTCATACCCTACTACTACCTAAGTCAAATGTACTCATTGGGGGTAACTACATCAATATTGTCAGTCTCTTGGCCAGTGGTTTGCATGAGAGCCAGTGTATGCCTTCATAGGTGGCGTGTGTATTGCTGCCCTGTCTGGGGGAACAGGAGATCTCCATGTAGGTAAAAAAGTGGCAATGTGGTGCTCTCCTATTCCTTCCCTTCCTTCACTTTGGGCTGAGGAGGGCGTTGATGCTCCTGACCCAGGTCATGAGTTGTTTTTTTCTGAGGCGCTGCCAGTCTGGCTATCTGAGCATCATTTCAGCCCTCAGACCCCTGTTTTAACTTACACCTTCATTTTGCTGTTGCACACCCTTTACTCCGTTACTTTAATGGGCCTAATGCCTAAAAAGCAAGTAGCAGCTATACTATTTTTGCACAGAGGGCTTGCTGTTATTATAATTACTAATGCTGCCAGGTCCGTCCGTCCGTCCATTCATCCATCCATCCATCCATCCATCCATCCATCCATCCATCCATCTATACATTCATCCATCTTGGGGGTTTATAACATCTGCATAGCATTTCAGTAACAAAATGCAACCCAGGGAGTGTTTCCCAGACACTATAAAATCTGCACAGTGCTTCAAAGACATTGTGATGTCTGGGAGAGACTTCACAGCTCATCCAACAATTGAAGTTTTAAAAACAGGCCAGGAATTTGTGAAGGTAATCCAGAATAAGAATTCTTGGTGAGGCCTTGCAAGTAAAAAATTGAGGGTTTGTCCATGTGAGGAAAATTAACTGGCAGAACTATGGCAGTATAATTATAATGCTGCAGTAGCTACTGCTTGTGTAACTCTCTGTGCTCCTGCACAGACACTATTCTGGAATAAAAGTCTTTTTTTTTGTGTGTGTGTCAGTAGACCTTACACTGCTTTGGAACTGACATAAACTCTTTCTGCCTCATAATCACTCGGCCCCCTACGACTGAAATCAGCCTTCCATTTTCTCCTTTGTGCAAATGCCCCTTCACCAAATTACACTTTCGCAGCACAACCAATGACTACAGAAAATGCCTGAAACTACTAATTATAGGCCAAAAAAAACCCACCCCACCAAAAAAACCACCCCCCCAACCCAAAAACCCCGCAACAAAGAATCTGACACGGTAAGGGAGCGTGTGCAACAGAGCAACAGAAGGCCCAAACCAAGGCTACCATGTGTAATGTACGGTAGGTAGCAAGGGGACATCTGCGAAAGAAGAGAAATCACTGAGCTCCATCAGATGATCCACATTTCACAGAATCACAGAATCACAGAATTGTAGGGGTTGGAAGGGACCTCGAGAGATCGTCGAGTCCAACCCCCCTGCCAAAGCGGGTTCCCTAGGACAGGTCGCACAGGTAGGTATCCAGATGGCTCTTGAGTCTCTCCAGAGAAGGAGACTCCACACCCCCCTGGGCAGCCTGTCCCAGGGCTCTGTCACCCTCACTGTGAGAAAGCTCTTCTGCATGTTGGTGCGGAACTTCCTGTGCTCCAACTTGAGGCCATTGCCCCTTGTCCTGTCCCCACAGACCACTGCAAAGAGGCTGGCCATTTCCCCTTGTGTCCTACACTTGAGATATTTATAAATATTAATAATTTCATTTCCTTATTTTTCTGGGCTTTGCCAGTTCATTGTGCCCAGTACTTGCAAACGAGCCCTGCCAAAGTCTGGTGTGGTGATTTAACAGGAAAGCAAGACGTGGCTTAGAGAGAAAGCTGAGGCGGCTCAACACAGAACCTTCAGTAAGAGTTTTGACTGGCCTTCAACTCAGCATTTCAGGAAACTTTAAGAGAAAACAGATTGAAGTATTTAAAGTGCATAGAAATGACAATAAACACGTGAACGCTTTCTCAGTTATCTACTTGATGAATAGTAAGAAGGAACAATATTAAGCTGGAAGCTTAAAAATTTAATATGGGATAATGCAGAAGCAGGTTTGGTTCAACTGCGGATCTGATATTGTAATAACCAAACAAAAATGGAACTTGAGTGGTTTATACATGTTATCAGAACTCTTCAGGTGAATGGAGGTCTTAGTAAGAGGATATACTTTTTATGTAAACTGTATAGGCTTCTGATAAATGTTTAATATTAACCTTATCTAAAATTCTAATAAAATAAAACATACAAGGACAACATCTACATGAAGCACTTCAAGTTGCTTTTACTGTGGCTCTAAGAAACAGTTTATATTGTGTTGGATATCACAGAACCCCTGTTTAATGAAAAAATAGGAGTTGGCATCACATAAATAAAAAAAATGGGAGTGTTACATAAATAAAATATTCAGACTCACTAGATGAAACTGGCCACAATGCACTGCTCAGGCTGGTCCATCAGTACACACCTGCCTGGAAAGTTCACCAGAGCGTGGGCTGTGTCCTACAGACACTGCTTCCTACAGAAACAGAAAGCTTTCCTCATTTGGAAGTTTGTAGTCCCAAATTTTATATACTTGCCAAGACACTAGTGAAAACTAAAGACCATATCTAAAGAAGATGCCCACAAATATTCATGTTTTAAGAGAAGTTTTTATGCCTGGTAGGATTTTAGGCTTATATACTCTTTCTTATTAAAAATGCTCAAATAATTAAGTTTATTGGTAAGAATATTAACAAAACAAGACTGTTGAAACACCTATTGCAGCATATTTACTAGGAATGATGTCTCAGTAAGCTGAAGTTCACCTCTTCATGCTGATTCTGGACGCTGCTGTTACAAACAGCACTGAGTCACTATTCTTCTATCCTGCTATTGCTAAGGGAGTTTCTTTGTCCATCCCCTTTTGCAGGAAGGTGCCTCTTTCCCAGAGATGCTGGCAGCACCAGTGTTCAAGACAGCCTGTGCAACCAAATGGTCCCCCACTGCTGGGGACTTCGGAAATTCCCAGGTATCTCTGGAACCACCTGGTCACAAGGAATCTTACGCACTGTTCTGTACCACTTAGTCTGTACATTTTCCTTACCACACCAGCTAACATAGAAATATATATATATTATTTAAACAAAATGCAGACTTGACCACATAGTTAGAAAGGATAATGGAGACCTTTGGTGACAGAACACAATTAGGTTTAATGTAGTTATCCCGAGGTTGAATCTAAATGGTCTTTTTCTTCCCATCTCTTTATCTTTCTGACAAGCTGTTCACACTTAATTTGTTCAGAGAAGGATTTAATCTTGATGTACACTCAGTCTTCCCAGACCAGTTTAGTCAAAACAGGCACCTCATCAGCTAAACTCAAGCAACTGTGACACCACAAGAGACACCCTGTGACCAGTCAGCAGAGAAATCTTCAAGTGTATGGCGGAAAAGAGCTGCTGAAGCTGCTTCAGAAGGAAGGGATTAGCAGGTGGCGCATCCGTAAAGTCACCCAAAGAAACAAGCAGCAAAATGCACAGGCACATGAGAAGCTACCGGGTTGTACCAGTTGTTCATCTGGTCCTGTATTTTGTCTCAGTGGCAAAAGGAGAGGTCATTCAGGGACAGCATGTCAGCCTAGTCATTATTGTCAGTACTCTTTTGTACTCCCCTAGCACACAAATTCTTATACGAAAGGTTTTAGAGGGCACTTCCCTCTCTTTCATACCTCTTTACAGACTTGACATCCACAAATTATTTCTGAGTCTCGTTTTGAAGACCCTTTTAGGGTCTGCCTCCACAAAGGCTTGAGGCAGCAAGTTCTGGAAGCCCACTATCCAGCGGATAGAATTAACTGCCTCTTCCTTGTTTTAAACCACACTCCTACTATTTTCACTGAGTAGCCCCTACTTCTCATACTGTGGGTTCTGGTGAATAAGAGTTCTGCATTATCTATGACCTTTGTGGCGGGACTCCACTCATCTGCCACCTTCCCTCTCCTACAAACTGAAGAAAGGTAGGACTTCAGTTTATTACACAACTCTTGATTAGTGGCAAGATCAACACCTGCATTGTGTGCATTTTATTTTAGGAGAGCATTTTGAACCTCCTGTAATACAATATTCTGAGCATCTTCAAGAAGTCTCAATAAAAAAAGCAAAACCACATCAGTTGTAATGTTCATGTTTCACTCTGCTTGTAAGCACAAGGGAGAACAGAAGGCTCAAACATTTCAATCTATTATTAAAGGTGATCACTGAAACAATATCGTTTATGTTGTGAGATTTTAGAATAGGTACACAATCCTGAAATTAGGGACTGTACTCCAGTGCGTACAGAAGGTAAGGAGAAATTTAAATTGTGAGGTCATGTGGAGCCCATCAGGCTCAGGAGAGACAATGGGGATTAAGACTCCACAGAGGCTGAAAGGTCTGACTGACTTCTAGTGAGCTCTGGGAGCTTAGCTAGTTCTTCCCTAGAAAAAATTCCATCACCATGTCATTTCTAAACTTTAAGCATCAATTTAAGTACAATTTAAAAATCATTACAATATCACTGTAATGTAACCTTCTCAGTGTGACTTTTCTTTCAAAACATATTCTAAAACATGGAAAAATTTGGATAGTTGTAATGAGTATATGCCTCTCTGTGCATCATTATACCATCTGCCAAAAGTATCTCCTTTCCTGTAACCTTAAATCTCTACTCTCATAATCCTTAGACCAGCCAAAGCAAGGTCTCTCACCTCATTTTCTCTTTTATACCTATTTATTATAGTGTATTTCCACAGAAATACTTAGAACATAGTTACTGGTGACACAAATGTCTCCAAGAGCTATGTTTGGGCAAGTCTGGGGACCAAGGTCAGCACACTGAGTATTTCAATATCCCCATCTCCACACGTGCAGCTGCTTAAGTCAGGCACATATGCACAGACTGTTTTTTTCAGCCATTTTCTTGCATGTCTTCTAACAGTTGTTTAAAAATGTTTACTCATGGGGTGAAGTGTTCCAAGTCTTATGTTTGAAGGAATACTGGAAAGGAAAGAGGACCAATTTCCTGATTCAACCCTTCAAATACAGCTACAGGGGGACCTGCCAGGGCCCTCTTTTTCAGCCTTTGTTGCCCTCTGAAGACCCAATAAAGACAACCAGCTGAGCGCAGCTTGTCCTTTGCCCTGGGTGTCAAAGAAATAATCACATCCTAACTGCTTATTCTGATTTTGACTCCTCTGGTGTCCTGCCCTTCAGCTCTGTACAACTGTATCCAGTTTCCTGTCCTTTGGCTTGGTGTCTGATCCCAGTACTTGACTGAATGCTTGTCTGGTTTATTTTTACTTTTCTATTGCCCAACTTTGACTTGCCTTGTTCTTGCTGTTAACTGGGTTCTACACCCAACTCCAGCTAGATCCTAAGATACTAATCACTTGTTAAAGTCCCCAAAGAAGAGAAATTTACTTCTTACTCTCCTTCTTTCTTTTTGACATGTTAGGAATATAATTGTTTTCAAACCAAGACAGGAGTGATCAGCTCTTTGCGTCTGAGAGTATTTCTGTCTTTGCAGGATGAAGTTGTACATCTCACACACAGCTTTCAAGTCTGGAGGGATGAACACGTGCCCAGCCTTTAACCTTTGACCCATGTTTCTGTCAGAAACTCTCTGGCCAATAGAGCTCAGCATCAAGTATCTTTGACAATAGAGTGGCACTAGTTCAAGGGAAGACCCGTTCTAATGTGTCACCCTACACACCCTACATGGAATAATCCAGGAATTACCTTCCTACCTGGGGAGGAATAACCCACTGTATCAGTACAAGCTGGGAGAAGACCTGCTGGAGAAGAGCTCTGTGGAGAAGGACCTGGGGGTCCTGGTTGATGACAGCTTGGCTATGAGCCAACAGTGTGCACTGGTGGCTAAGAGAGCCAATGGGATCCTGGGATGCATCAGGAAGAGTGTGTCCAGCAGGTTGAAGGAGGTGATCCTCCCCCTCTACTCTGCCTTGGTCAGGCCCCACCTGGAGTACTGTGTCCAGTTCTGGGCTCCCTGGTATAAAAAAGCCAGGGACCTCTTGGAGAGAGTCCAGAGAAGGGCTATGAAGATGATTAAGGGCCTGGAACATCTCCCCTATTAGGACAGGCTGAGTGAGCTGGGACTGTTTAGTCTCGAGAAAAGAAGACTTAGGGGGGACCTAATTAGTGTTTATAAATATCTTAGGCATGGGATGCAGGGGGAACTGGCCAGCCCCTTTTCAGTGGTCTGTGGGGACAGGACTAGGGGCAATGGCTGTAAACTGGAGCACAGGGAGTTCCGCACCAACATGGGGAAGAACTTTTTCCCAGTGAGGGTGACAGAGCCCTGGGACAGGCTGCCCAGGGGGGTGTGGAGTCTCCTGCTCTGGAGATATTCAGGTCTCGTCTGGATGCCTATCTCTGTAATATGAGCTAGGGAGCCTGCTTTGGCAGGGGGGTTGGACCCGATGATCTCTTGAGGTCCCTTCCAACCCCTACGATTCTGTGATTCTGTGATTCTGTGAATGTATGCACTGATGACTTTTTACCCTGAGGGAGAGCTGACTTGAAGGGTATTCCCAAATTATTAAACGTTTTTTTGATCACATGTTCTCAAATGCCTGTCCAAAAACTTGGGAAAAACTGTTAGCGTGTGAAGCAGGACCCACCGTGTAGTACAACTGTAAATGTTTCTGGCTCTGAGGCAGGAAGAAGGAGCAGGCTCACTGGATCACATTCTACTTTTTTCTGTACCCTGGCAACACCAGTGATTTCATAAAGTGGCAATCAAGAGAAATGTTATAAATACCATTTATGAACGTACAGTATATCCTTGTGTATAGTCTATATCCCCATTCAGGAATACATTCAAGCAAGTACTTGAGTGCTTTCCTGACAAGGGATAATTTTCAACCAGGGCCTCTGTGCACACCAGCTCTTTTGCTAGGGCAAGAGTGAAAGCTAAGATTATCTTAAAAATTCACTTTAATTCTTCATTTTCACATTGTCATTTTTCTGAGGAACCCAATCCCCATTATACTACACATTTTCCAGGCACAGTTTAGCAGTGACTTCCTTTTTTTTAAATAGCAAAACTCTGTCATCTTTTTTTTCTTACTGCTGTGAAGAGGGGAAAAAAAAATTATATATATATAATTTAAAAACCTTTTAAACATATATATATACATATTTGTTAAAAAGGTTTTAAAATTTGGTTTTGTATGAGGTCAAGAAAAAGGGGAAATGAAGTGGCAGAGCCAACTCCTTCAATTTAAGTTTAGCTACAAATTTAACTTTGTGATTACTGACACCCAAAAAAAGAATTCCCCAATCACATAAGCACATCACATATCACTGGTTCTAAGGCTTTTTTGGCTCACTGATTGACACTTGTCAGACTGCAGGACCACTGTCACTGAAACAAATATCAGGACTTGTTCCTGCTGATGCCATGCTCCTTTTGGAACAGAGCTCTGGTGACACACTGCCCATGTTGAATAACAAATAAACAGCAAAGGAAAAGCTTCTCTAACAAAATGTCCTATAAAGACCTACAAAATTGCAGGTTGACCATTCCTCTTCATCTCTGGACTTCATTCTCCCACTGCTAACTCAGGTTTAACTCTTTCCTATGTCCTCTGACTTTGCTCCTCAGTTCTCTTTCCCTTCTCTCCCACTTCCAGTTCAGTTCTTCTCTCTTGCCAGGTATTCACACACACCGTCTGTGGCTTGCATTGATGGAATGTGTGCAGCAGCAACACTATTTTGGACAGATGTAAGAGATCTGCCTTTCAGCAGCAAGAGTTAACAATTTTTCACTCCACCTATTTAAGTTATTTTTATAAAACCAACTAACGTATTTCTTACCCAGGAATGCAGCTGACACCAGCACTCAGATTCACAGGGAAGAACTTCCTAAGGTAGTATGCCCCCCAATCAGCTCCCAAGTTGCACATAAACTAGATGAGAGAGTTGGGCTTGTTCAGCCTGGAGAAGAGAAGGCTCCGGGGAGATCTCATTACAGCTTTTCAGTATATAAAGTGGGCTTCTGAGAAAGATGGAGTGAGCTTTTTACCAAGGCCTGAAGTGACAGGACAGGGGGCAACTATTTTAAAATATAGAAGGATGATTTAGATATCAGGATGAAATTCTTCCCTGTGAGGGTGGTGAGGCCCTGGCACAGGCTGCCCAGAGAAGCTGTAGCTGCCCCCTCCCTGGCACTGTTCAAGGCCAGGTTGGATGGGGCTTTGGGCAGCCTGGGCTAGTGGAGGGTGTCCCTGCCCTTGGCAGGGGGGTGGAACTAGGTGGTCTTTCAAGGACCTTTCCAATCCAGAGCTGGTTGCGATTTCATGATTCCATGTGCCTTTGCAAGCATGGGAGCGTTCACACAGGGCTTGATGGGGGTCAGTGCGTGTGAGGGAGGACAGACCTTCCATTGCCTGCCTGAGTGCGCAGTACAAATTCTCCTCACTTCAGCTACCACACAGAATTTGCAGGAATGGTAAAAGGTTCATCCACTAACCATTGCTAAAAATATGAAAAATGGAGTACTGAGCTCTTAATAGGATATTGAATGTGAAAGTATGAGCAGAAAAAAAAAGCTTGGAATGTAATTTGCTTTGTTGCAGATGGACCTTTTCTACTTCCACTGAATCTGGAAAAATATTTTTTAAATGTAGACACCTAATTTGACAACAGACCTTGCTACTGTGGCTGCACATACATAGAAATGGTGAGGTTTTGGCAAAGGCTGATGCAAAAGAACCACAAAATGAAACTCGAGCACCTGGATCCCCCTGTCTTTTAGAACTCGGGAGGTTTTGTGCTTCAGAAAAAAAACCCAAACCAACACAAATTACCAAATAAAAATAATTGAAAGAGGGAAATACTTTATTTTGCTTCTCCTTGCTTAGATAATGAATATTGTACTCAATATGGGAAAGTGCTAATCTGTTCCCTTCTACTTTTGCACTCCATAAAAATGAATTTTGATAACTTGTCAGAGACAAGTTGAGAATTATAGTGTCCTCCATCCATCCAACTCTGGTTTTCACTGTATCCCCATTTTCTTCCACTTCTCCAATCTGAAAGAACAGGATCCTCTGTTCTACAGTCCTCAATAAAAATTCATGATGTAAACACCTACAGGCCAAACTGCTTAATTCTGTCCTCTGCTCCTACTCAAGCATAACCATTGTTAACTTTTGACTAAGTTGACTCATATATGCAACATTTTAAATGTTTTCTTTTAAAATATTTAAAATAGCTTTTCTGCATGCAGGGCACGCAGGCTATTGGTATTTACCCACTTACGCTGGTAGAGGGTGGCATGAACGTGTAGTGCTGTTTGAAGTGGCATGAATATGTCACTGCTGGCTTTGTCATGCATGAGTAATGTAGCCAATCCAACCTCATTTTGATAATATCATTATACTAAACCATGATATATCATTTTTATATATTCTGAGGATAAGTATTTTTTCGCTACATGTGGTATACAGTTGAGCAAAAAACCCCACCCCTAAATGACATAATGACATTACTGAGGCTGGTTTCTGTGAAAATAGTACTTACAAAGTATAGCACAGTAGTCACTATATATTCATTCTCTCTCCCATCACTTAATTACATCACCCTTTAAGACAGACGCATAATGTAATTAGAGATTTGAACAGTTCACAGCCAGATCACTTAAAGTAACATTGTTAATGGGCTTTAGAAGTTCTCTCTTTAATATTGCCAGTGTTATAACTTCTAATTACCTTAATAATTAGGGCTGTGTCATTCATGATTGAGGTAACAGTTGCTAACACTAATGGGTATTAGAGGTCTCTCACAAGGCATGTTTTGATGTTCTCATCCAGTTGCTTAGGGCAGGCAAGAGCTATTTGTCCTTAGAAACATAGTGGTTGCTATGTGGTGGCCTGGGCAGAGGCATCCTTACTAACCCCTTTAATACTGCCACCACCACTGCTGTGTTCATTGAGGAGTGACTCTATAAAATGCATTCACCATGCACTACCCTTGAAATGCAAATGTGGCACCTATGGATGAAATCTGTTGAACGCTAATTGCTATTGTTGTTATCGCTACAAATAACAGCATAAACTTGAATGTCACAGCTGACTGAAATTCCAAGAAATCCATAGGTAACCCTTCCCCATTCCCAACTCCACAAATCAGCAATGGTTAAGATTTTCAAAGTTTAAGATGACACGTTTGCTTAGACGTGCTCCACTGGGCGTGGGTAATAAGTAGGAAGAGTTACTTCAGCTAGGTTAAAGCCCAAAGGAAAAGCGATCGGGAAATAATCTAGGCTGGTATCACCTTTTCAAGTACATCTTTTCTAAAGCCTTCTGGCATATACTAAAAAAAAAAAATTCTTTAATGAAGACTAAGAGTCAAAGGTTCTTCTGTATCTGGCTGAAACTGGAAGTTCAGAGACACCAGCGTGCTCGCTGGCCATGCTGCATTTTGAGGCTTAAAAGCGTGGTCATGGGAGAGTGAAGGACTTGGGATTTACTCTACAGTCCTCCATACCCCAAATTAATCAAGATTTGTGTGACTGGAGACTGAAGCAAGATTCAGAGAACTATCAAACACATTCACCAAACTGTTTCCAAGAACCTAGGCAGTCCCTAAGCACTGAGGACAGAATGAATTGTCTTATTTATGTTGCTTTTTGGAGCTCTATTACACTGTATAATATGACTGTTGGAAAATGTTAAATCCCCAGGGATGTGGAGAGCATTTATTTCTTAGATTTGTTTGCTTTCCAGACATAGATTCAACTGATTTCCTGACTCAGGTTAAATTACAGCGAACAGGTAAAAGGGCAACACTGTGATGCAGAGAAGAATGCTCTGGGGATAAAAAAAGATTGATTCATCCTGATCCCACTAAATAGACTCAGGAACTTTACATTTATTAGACTGGACGTGAAGGACATACTCATATAGATAAGATACACATGGTAAATTAGCCCTTAAAAGTACAACATTGAAATCAATACACTACACAGGCACCACAAAGACACTCCCATTCCTCTTCATCTAAATTAAAATCTAGGTAAAAAACAGGAGGGGAAAAAAAAAAAAGAAAAAAAGAAAGAAAACAAATCCCAAACTCACATATCTACCTGAGCAACAAGTGTGAATATTTCCCTCCCTCATCAGGTAAAAATATAATGTGCTCGAGGTTGAATCAGATTTAATTTCTACAGACTTCCAATATGAGTTTGGCAAAGATCCTTGCTCCTTTTGTGTCCCTTTTCAGTGAAAACAAAATAAGCAATTATAACAGTGCTACCTCTGTCTGCCTTCACCTGAAAAGATATACTCCTTCACATACAAATATTATCATCACGGAAAAAATTCCCATTAGGAGTGATTGTATTTCCTGTTCACTACAAGATATAATTCCAGGATTCAAAAATTCCTATACTGAAGTAATCTTGAAGATTTTTAGACCAGCAAGTGTGGGTATATATGTGTGTGTGCATGTGATCATTTACAGTGTATGTGAATATATAAGTGTGTATACAAACACAAATACCTTACAGTAACATCAGTGAACATTCTGGTCACACATTCCTAAAAGTTTTCAGAAAATCTTCACTAGCCATTTGGATACAAATCTATTTCATTACATTTCAGAAATGTCATGACAGAAATTCTACAGTTACGCCCCTAAATAAGAGACAAAAGGTATTAGATCTTAGCTCACATGAAGCTATGGCAAGAACATTAAAAGAGCAGGAAGCTCCTTGTAATACCACAGAAACATCAAGTAATTCAAACTCCTCTATGCAATATTTACAACTATGTCAATCATAGGCGAACAAGCTGAACCAAGAATACCTGTACACAGAGGAACCAGATTTGCAGGTACATCAGCTATTTATGGGCATTTCACCCTATATTACTACCACATTTAATGCCCAAACATTTTCTTATATGCATAATCCTCTCTCATAACTGTATGTATATTAATAAAGGCATGCATATAAGTCCATGTTAACTCTTCACATTTGCATTTTAGAACTTTGACTGCACGTACTTCTACTAGACTCAGACAAATGAAAGAAACTAAGCTGGTGACTCCAACTTGGCAAAACAGAGACCTGCACCTCTGGAATAAAAACATCTTTTAGCTCTTGTCCTAGGAAAACTTTTAGCTTCTTTGTGCACTAGCAGGGAACAAGCTCAGCCATTCCACGCAGTAGAGGACATCATACTGGGGCTAGCATTCCTCTGACTTCTAGATGCATCCTCTTTTCCTTCGTGATGCTTCCACTGAGAGCTACTGTCATCTGGGAGAAAGTCCTACTTCACCAGTCCTGTGCCATTGGGCTGGCATCACATGCATGATATTGAACATACAGTGCATATGGTACACAATAAACATGTACTTTTGCTGCCTGGAAAACATTTCCTTCTAAAAGAACAGCAGTTAGAGATACGTAATTAACTTGCTACTGTTGTAAGGAACATCGGAGTACTGGAGGAGAAAAAGCAGGTTGCCTGTTTTCAACTTAAAAGAAATAGTCTGTGTTTTGGATAGAAGCTCACAGCTAATCTGACTGGTTAATTCAATTTTGAATATTGCATTGTATGGCTGGCAAGTAATGCAGTATATTATTAGAATTACCCCTGAATAAAGGACAGGTAAAGGCAATGAAAAGGAATATGATGAAAGAGAACCAAATTCAGGCCATCTCTAAGCTGCCTAACCAAAGAGACAGGCTTTAATAGACCAAAATCAGATACCTCCATCTGAATTATCACCTAGATTTAATTTATATTCACTGCAGGGGAACAGGTACTTCTAAGGGCACAGTACAGCTCATCCTTGGTGGGAATCCCAGAGAGGTTGTGGAGTCTCCGTCTTTGGAGATAGTAAAAACTTGTCCAGATGATTAAACTCATTTGGAAAGGTGAGGTGCTACAAGTGTGACTATTTCTGTCCATTGGCAGTAGAAGGAACTTGTGCCTACCGGCTCTTCCCTCCAGACTTCTCACCAATGAGGAGAGCTCCTGATGCTACCCATTCACAGAACAACAGACTAGTTTTTGTTGGAAGGGACCTTAAAAAACATCTAGTTAGAACACCCTTGCCATGGGCAGGGACACTCTCCACTAGCCCAGGCTAGTGAACAATGTGAACAGGGACACCCTCCACTAGCCCCATCCAACCTGACCTTGAACACTGCCAGGGAGGGGCAGCCACAGCTTCTCTGGGCAGCCTGTGCTAGGGCCTCACCACCCTCACAGTGCAGAATTTCATCCTAATATCTATAGCAAATCTACTCTCCTTCAGCTTAAGCCATTCTCCCTCGTCCTATCACTACATGTCCTTGCAAACAGTCCTTGTCTGCCTACCCTCAAACACCACCCAGCAGGTGACACCGCAAAGTCAAGAGCTGCCTCTGTTTCAGACCACAAAGGCCCCTAGATATACTGAGAAGCTCCCAGGTCTGGAAAAGGTTCCTGTAGCTCTTGAACTGTCACCTTGAACTATATGGGAGGAAGAAGGGACATGTCAAAAACCTAAGTCTGAGGAAGGTATTTGTAGAGTAGACAACGCATAATAGAACTGGTGAAGCCTGTGCAAAATATGTGAGTCCTGATTAATTTCAAAAGGACAAGAATGGTTATGACTTTTTCACACTGCTTACTCTACAAAGGTCATTATTTTGTCCTAGCTAGTGTGTACCTCAGAAATGGTCTCAGTAGCCTGCATCCCAAGTAGATGGCACCATACAATGACTGAGATGCCTTTATCTAGTATATCCTATGGGCATGCTCTAAGTTTTCCTTTTTCAAGGTCTGTAAAAATCTCTCACCCTGTGGATACTTAGTACAAAAAAACCCCACTGTCTCACTTGTGCACTCACAGGCTTTGTCTAGTTGTTGGGACGTGTGCTCTTCTACACCGCATCATCCACACTGTTTTGGTGCCCTCAACTCATCCAGATAGAGGCCTGGCCAGACCAGTGATTTTCAGCCAGCGACATGCCTGTCCTTCCTTCCAGTGAAAACCAGGATGTGACAGGGATAAGCTGCTGATACGAGCTAAGACAAATATCTCTAAATACCCATTTAAAAAAACCCCAGCAATGTCAATGTCACACATCAATGCCATCTAAGATCAACAGGAGAAACACATGGCCTCACATCAAATGTAATACTTTCTCACCTACCCCAAGGAGATGCAGCCAGGAGGTGCATCCAGATGTAGAACCAGAGAAATACCTCCAGGTCTCAAAGTACAGGATAGGTGGAATGGCTTTCCTTGCCTACCCATCTCTCAGCCAACAAGCTCTCTCTGTACCTAAGTCTTAACCCTGACATACTCATTTCCTCTGGCATCCCAAGTGCAAAAGTAAAGAAAACAAATCCAAGGTAATTTCCTTCATATTTCCAAAGCATATAAAATTTGTGCTATCAGAAGTAGCCAAAAGTTCAGTTGAATTAGAACAATTTTCAACCTCTAAAATGTTTTAAATACATTACACACAAAACTCACTGAAACCCTTTTACATACATGGAGGATAAAGGCTTAAAAAAATTCCATCAGTGTTTTCCTGGAAGAAAAAAATGTTGGTTAAGAGCTTCCCATTGGGAAATATGATGGTATCTGAAACTGCCAATTCTGTTCATCACAGTTGAGCTAAGAAAGATATTTTAAAATATATTTCTAAAAAAGCCCAGCAACATTTCTCTCAATGTTACACTCTATTACTAGAAAGCAAAAGGAGGAAAAAGCAGCCCCACTCCAAGCTCTACTGTAATGCTTTCCCAATTTGTAAAAAGACACAAGCAATAATATGCTCTTCTGATACCAATATAACCAGACTACCAGTTTTAATAGTGTTTATGGTGAAACTACTTCACTCCATTGCCCTCGTGCATCAAAAAATCATCACTGAAGTTACTAGAGGGCTGCACATCTCCATGTTTATGAAGAATGGAGTGATGATTAAGATAAAACCATCCCCTTACTGATCTCAGGCTGCTCTTTCAGATTAAAAGAATAAAACCAAGTAACAACGTAACATTAAAAATCTCAGAACTTGCTGAGGGTGAGTTCATGACCAGCGCAACCGCCAGTTGCTGTATCCATCCATCCAACACATTCTTCACTATACCACAGGTGCACACATACAGGTGAGCTGAAACAAGACTGCTATTCGCTACGCACTTTCTAATTCTCTATGTTGTTCTCCTTCGAGCACAAATGGTTTTGCTTCTTTAATAATTTCTACATCTTGGAAGTAGCGACTGGAGAGGCGACTGCTGGATTCGCACGCTCAGGCGCCACGCGAAGGCGGCGTAAAAGGCAACTGCAGTTCTACAGGTCTGTTTCCTCGCAAAGACTTTCAGCAGTTTGCTGCTGAACAAAGCCCCATTTCTGCCCCTCTCCATTGCCTGCGGTACCAAGCACACTTTCAGAAAAATGAGTAATTGCATTTGAGTCAACCTGCATGCACTGAAGTTAAGCACTGCTTAAGTGTTTGCAGGATTAGGGCTCAAGCTTCCAATTATCCTTATTGCAGCTGTGTGACATAGACCCCAATGAATGCATTTCTCATCAGTTTTAATTCACGTTTTCTCTTTTGGGGCAAACATGAGTAGAGGCTGAGTGGTGTTTTTGCTGTTAGGCCTACACACCTAATAAACCATAATATTTACTCTCATGATTACCTTCAATAATTGAGTTAGAGATTCACTATATGACCTAGCGATCATGCTATGTGTGCTACCTCACTTAAGGAAACAGCTTAGAGTTTTAAAGTCAAAATTGTGTAACTTCATTTTATACATATATATATATATGGTTTTACATATTTTACATACACACATATATATATAAAAATTTTATGTGTGTAGCAGGCTCAACAATATGTCACTGGAACAAAATCAGTGCTTGCTAGGGAGTTTTTGTGGCTGGTACTAATAAGAAGGTCACAGTGCACTGTCCTAGGAGTCTCTACTTACCTTAGAAAATACTGTTAGGAATCTAAGGCTGCATGGGAATTGTTAAGGCGGGCATTTTATTCATTGCTAATTGCTCAGCATTATTTTTGTTCCAGTATCTCATGGAAAGTGAATGCACGTGATCTTTTAAAAAGGTAGCGATGGACAGATCTGATTAGCATTGGGTGCCTCCAACATGGTTTATAAATAAGATGCCAAAGAATATGTATAATTTTGACAATTGTTCACTAGCAAAAAGGTTCTTTGTATAAGAAAAGTCATCCTAGTGACACAATATCATTTTCCCCCCATATATTTATTTTATTCATTATTTTAGTCCTATTTTTGTAAGGGAAGTAAGAGTTCCACGCTCTCATTTAGGCTTTACCAGCATTTTAAGTTTTGTCACAAAAATCTTTACTATGCCAAATAATTTAGGGTTTGGGATTGCTTTCAGAGCACATTCACCTGGAACATTATCTCCATGCTGATGATGCTTTGCGAGTGTAAGTGAAACCCTTTATCCTCAACCTCCAGCAAACATCCACAGCACTATTACTGGCTCTGGACAAGAACTGCACGCTCAATGCAGACAGGAAAGGAGGACGCAGATGACCCTGACATACACCATACAGACACTCATATCCTAATGCTGCCAGTATAACATATAACCTATTTGAATAATAAAAAAGTGTCTTTTTTTTTTCCAAATCAGTCCAACAAAAAATACTTAGAACAAAAAGTCATTATTACATTTTGTTTACCACTAGGCCCTGCTATGACCTTACATATAAATTGTATTAGAAGCAGGGAAAACCAGGTATCCTACTGTAATTTTTGTTACAAGACACTGAGATTAATTAAATCCGAAACTTGGTCATACAATCTTGAAAAACACACAAACTCTTGTTGCTGTATTACAAGTACTAATTTAGATCCATGTATATGAGAAGCTGGATTGTCTGATGGCAGTGAAACCAGCAGTATGTCCAAAGAGACATCATACAACTATTAGAAATTACCAACGTGTAACAATCCTTCCTCAAAAAAGCAAATCCCAAAGTTCTAAGAATCTGGCTTTTTTTTTCCTTTGCTTATGGCTGCAGTTTACGTACCTACTGACATAAGCCCTGGAGTCACAGCCCCTAACAACTAGACAAGGCCTCTGTCACCCAGTTGAATGAAAATCTGGATGCAGAAGAAGTTAAATGAAAAGTTTGGTGCATGTCTGGTTGTCCTCCAGGATGGAGTCAGGACATGGACAGCATGCAGATGAAACCCAAGAACCTGAGAACACTTCAGAGACTGCTAATAAAGACATGGCCTGATTCATTCCAAGGTTTACTGGTCTTTCTTTGTCCCGTCTTCCTCTAAGCAGGTCTGGTCTCGACGAGAAGTCTGAATTCCTCAGACTTTTCAGGCTTCATCTTCACCATGACTACTGAAGCAAATGTCAGTGAAAGTTCTTTTTCAGTTCTTTGCATTACAGGTGTGTCAAAAGACCCCAAGGGACACTAAGTCAAACACTTTCCCTTCCTAGACAAGCAGCAGATGCTCCAGTGATTAACTTTCCTGGTATTGCTGACTTATATGAGTTATGATGATATAACAGAATGTAACATGGTTGAGAATCAAGCTGTGAAATTTGGATTCACATTTCTTTCTTCTCATTTACCACACATTAGGCACAGCATTTTCTGATCTTTATCCTTGTCCCATCCCTTCAGCTCCCAACCATTGCACAACCATTTTCCAAAACACCTTTTTGTCCCCTTTTGCTTTCCCTGAGTCCTTTCCTTCTGGTGTAATTTTCTTTTTCTGACTTTATTCCAACAAACCTACTGCACTGTGTTCTTCTGTTCTATACTGGCCTTCCCACATACATCTCTATAGATAATTTTCTTCCAGCTTTTTATCTCCAATATGATTTTCATAATTTTTTTTTAAAAGCCACAATATAGGTAAACAATGTGAGCTACATTAAACAATAATAAAGATGTTTAAAATTTGCTACAGAAAATTTTCTAAGTATTACCTTGATATTTTGAAAAATGACAGCATGTTCCACTTATTTGATAATAAAAATGCTCCAATCAGTAGGTGTGCCAAATCCATTGTATTTGTCATTACAAGGTTTCTAATAGCTAACTTTTCAATAATACTGTAAATCTGGGGAAATTTGACCAATACTAACGTAGAACATTTTAATATTAACTACCTTTATGCTAGGTTAAAATGAGTTTGTTTAGTCTCAGAATGATGAAACACAGATAGTTTTACCAGTAGGAATTTGAGACATTTGACACTTCCTGAAGTGAGATTTACAGGTTTACAGGTGCTCGTGTTGGGTCACTGGACAGAGAGCACCAGTATGTGGTAGACACCAATTTTTTTTTTTTTTTTTCTGCAATAGGATTTTGTTTCTATACACAGACACATTTAAACCAGCAAAATGATCTTTTCTTTAGTAAAGTATATTCTGTTCAGGGAACTGGGTTATGAACACTGGCTAACATAAGCAGCAGCTACACTTGGATGGCTTGGCAAGTGAACTCACCAGGATACCCACCCCAGCAGACTCATTCAAATGTTGCTATGATTTCTAAATGAACCAACAGTTACATTTCAGAGCTCTTATCCAGGTTAAATGGAAAATAAAAGTTAAGAGATTGGAATAAAATCTAAGTCTCCTGGCTTTTAGTAGCATTTCTTTATCAAGGTGTCATGTGTTATTGCAGCTCTCCATGCTAAGAAACGAAACAATGATCTTCTATCCTGCCATGTTCAGTCTCAGCAAAGCAATCTAGGACTCAGCTTCTTCAAAGTGAGAAATCTGGTCTCAACCATCCCAACTGCTTTCCAAATAGCACACAGGGAGACAGCAGAGAAGGGAAGTGTTCGTCTACACCACCCATACTGTTCTTGAAGTATAAAAAAATATGGCAGACAACAGAAAAAAAGCCAATACATTTTAATACCAAGCCAATACATTTCAATACTGAGGCAGAGAGAGGGAGCGAAGAAAAGGAAAATGCACAATGCAACTGATGACCTCTCACAATGTAGGTTTTCGGGTTGCTGCTGCATAGCATGCACGTGGGGAAGAGAGAAGTGTATCTGCCTGGTGGGGTACAAATATGCTAAGCTGTAACCCACAGGCTTGCAGGAATATTAATGGCACTGTCTTCCCAAGAAAAACACTGTAGGGAAATTATTAATTAGACAAGGATCTTGAAAAGAAAAAAAAAAATTCTTCACATGTTCTTTTAATTGGAGCGCAAGCTGGTGCGTACTGGAAACCAAAGCCAAGCCAGTGTTAACAGTAATTTTACAAAATTTCATCCTTTCTAAAGCAGATTTTCATGTTTTCTCTGCCCGTCTAAAGTGTATGTGTGTCAAAAGTGCCTGAAAGCAAAGCCATTTCATACTATGGATCTGCCCAAGTAACTCCTTTTCCATTAGAGATGGATCTAATAGGTAACTCTGCAATACCTCTGGGACACAGTCTATCAATTCAGTGCCACGATATGACACAGAAGGCCAAGCTTGGTTTTCTTATAAGGCAGGTGAAGCCTTCCTCCTGAAATCAGTTTTACCTAAATTTGTAGAATAATGGACAGCAGGGTTAGGAAATGTACACTAAAGCTGTATGCCAGAGGTCCTGACTCTACTGCAAAACGATGATGAGGGGGTTCGGTTCCGCTGGACTGAGGCTATGTTCCTTCTCACAGCACCTTTTCATTAAGCCACTGGTAATTTTAAATGTGGAAAAGGCACACAAGTTCTGGAAGGAGGGGGTGGAAGAAATAGGGTCTAGATGGAGATCTCCTATTGAAAGCAGCAGAGCTAGTCCTACCTGGCTACCCTGAGGCTTGGTAGAGGGCATTGCCAGAGAGTGGGAGTACTGCAGAGGGAGCAAGGCTTATCTAACTCAGTTGGTGTAGGGACAGAAAGGAAGTTTCGTTTTCCCTCTCATTATTTATGCTTCTGGAAATGCGGATAAGGAACGAAATGCAGAGTCCTAACACATGAGCACAACGCTTTGGCAGTATTCGGCCAAAAGGTTTCACCAGTGAGCAATCCCTTGTGTTCTTTCTTCTAGTGGACACCTACACTATCTCAGTAGTCCCCAGTGATTCAGTAATGAGCCTGGATTATTTCTCATTTAACAACATGTACCTAAATAGTCAGAGACCAGAAGGGATATCACATTTGGTGAAAGAAAAAAATAAATTATGTCCAAGGGGATAAAATGTGAACTACAACGGATATGCAGAGCTGTAATTATGCCAACTACAATGCTCCCACCTATAACCTGTGTTCACTCCTTTTTTATGATTGTTATCAACTTTTTTCTCTCCATGTAGTTCTTTGGTCAGCTCCATAATACACTGACTGTACCTCAGAAAGGCAGTCCATCATCAGACCATTATAGCCAGCTCCACACTAAGGCCTTTAGCTTCTACGGCTGTACAAGTAAATTAGGTTAATTAGGTATTGCTGTCACCACTGCTGCACTTTTACAGGAATAGAAAAAGGCCATACAAATCTGCTACCATTGCTATTTTTAATTCTGGTGTGTTATGCATCTATTTAAACAACGTCATTAACACTATCCCAGTAGCGTACCATTTGAGTGGTAGGGTCTAAGGAATCTGGCTGAGATAACTCTGATACTGTTTGTTCCTATCAAATACATGTACTCAGTGCTATCCTGTTTGAGGACTGAAACACAAGGGGAACAAAATGGTACTCACTAATTTAGCAAACAATACTGTTTTCTGTCTGACCAACACAGTTTTGCATTTTAGGAATTCAAGAGAAACATCTGGCTTTACCCAGACAAGACTCTGGATTTAAATCCAAGCATTAAATCCATCCAGGAGGAGACCACACCAGTCCAACTGCCCTGTAAAGATGGTGTGTGTCATCTGCCAGCAAGAAATATTGGAAGACATCCTGCCACTCTGTCCCCTGCATGATTAGTAACATGTAAGAACTGGGTCCATGAAGCTGCTTCTCTTTTTTTTTCTTTCATCTTTTCCAAAATGCTCTGGTACAAATTAATCTTCAGTCTATGGTTTGAAACAGCCCTTTAAGAACCTCTCCACAGTAAATACTCCCAAACATTTCTTTTGTAGATTTTCTTCGCTTTTTATAAAGACTATTCTTAAAAGAAGAAAATTGTATGTGAAACAGAGCTAGATTTTTCTTCATTGTCAGTAAAAGGGTACAAGTGCTGCCTCAATTTTTCAGTTATTCTATAAATAATGTCTCACTGCATTTTCTTTAGGAGGATATAAAAATGCCCAGCTTTAGTATCTTAATGCACACAGTACATTCTGCTGAGAGATCAAGGCAAGTTCACCCTAATGCCCCAATCTTCAAATTCTCAAATGCCTCAGGTAAATGACTGTTACAAATATTTGGGGGTTAGAAGTGCACACAGAAATTACCTGTAACATTTCCCCTTTGATTGCCATCATTATGAATAACAAACACTGTCACAGTAGAAAGAGAGTAAGGTGACATGATACCATATAAAATGACACTACCAAAAACATACCTGCAAATGAAAGCTTTGAGAAACTGCTATCTTTTTAATAGGAAATATAGCTCACTTGAATGAATATGCAATATTCTCTGAGGGTTTGAATTAAATACAGACCTTAATAATTACCCTAATTACTTCTGTTGTGATTCTACCTTTGAGTCTACATGAAACAAACATCTAACAATTAGTTACACTTTCATTTAATCAACTGGTTTTGAATAAATGGCTGTTAGTATTTCTTTTAACTAACTTGCTCCCTTAGAAAGACCAAAGATAAATTTGTTTGTTTCAATTTAGCACTCAATGTGTCATTACTTTGGGCTAACATATTTTTTGGGGTTTTTTTTTGGTTGGTGTTTTTTTTGCCCGGCAGCTGAAGTCCTCTATCTAGCCACAAAAGAAATGCAACAAAAGCTACAGCAGAAGGTGGAACACATTATTTGGTAACACATCTCAAGCACAGCCTGGACAAACCACCTCTGAGGGTAAAAACACACATCACGTTTCAGCTTCCAAGCCCAATTTAGTCTTCAGTCTCTCAACTGAGCCTGTCAATTAGGGTGTCAATTAGGCCTTGATCCAGCAGAGCACCGAAGCATGTGTGTAATCTAAGCATGTGAATAACCCTGTTGCTCACTGCAAATCAGGATGATGGTGACGGGGGACAAATGAACAGGGCCACCAGTTCATTCTCACATACAGCAATTACACCACACTTTAAAATATTTTCTTGATGAAGCAACACACTGGAAAATTGTGGCATTTGTCATCTCTGCTGCTTTGGGAGCCAGTATAAAACAGGGTCGTTGCTCATCTTGTTTTTTTTGGTTGGCAGAAAGAAGCCAGATACTCTCTCCTCTAAAACGGAGATATCCCCTCCCTTCCAAAACACACCTGAATTAAAGTGGCATCTCTCTTTGCAGAGCTGTAAAATAATACAATAATTTCTTCTGTGTAGTGCAAACACTGGGTTTTCAATATTAGACTTTTAAGTAGACGCAGCAGTACTGAGGCTGCTGCTTATAGGTATGTGACTTGAGCTGATGTTCTGTTTTGTACCTGAGCCTGCCTGCACCTGTAATGGAGAGAGAGGTCCCTCTCTTTTCCTGAAAACGGAGGTCTCCTGATTATAGAAGTATTCCTCTGGAATAACTTTTTTGTGGCTGTTGCTTAGGGGTATGTACTATGGCTCCCGAGACTGCTGCAAGCTGATGTGTGTTCCTCTCCAAGAACATAAAAAGCATAGCTAGCGCACAAGATGCCCAGTTGGAGAGTCACATGGACCTGTGCCATGATGCACCTGCAGAAGTGCTACCAGAGGCAGAGCTGGGAACCCCAAAGGTCAGTCCATTTTGGCAAAAGACTCCACTGGGCTGTGGCAACAGTTCTACTCTCTGGACTCTCCATTAGTAGCTAGATGAAAAATACAGAAACACCGTCTCTAGGAACTTTCACCCAACCTCTTCAAAACTTATTCCCGTCGGACATCACAGATGTCTGAGAGAAACTATGCAACATGGAGCTTGTTAATGGCAGATACAGACTAGACCTTGCAGTCATGCTTTCAGTGCTAGGCAAGTGCAAAACAAAATACTGTGATAGTACTGATGCACATTTTCCTCCCCCAAGTCTGATCCCTAGCCTTAAGATACTGATCCCCAGAAAAATTCTTCTATCTTAACTGTAGAGCAAGTGATGTGACAAGAAGACAAAACTGGGCTCAGGGTTTTGCCACACCTCGCTTACAAAACGCTTCCACGCTGGATAATACTGCTCACAAAGGAAAAGGATCCAGTAAGAGTCTAATCTTACTCCCACTGGAGTTTGTAGCGAAACTTATGTGGAAACAGAATGAAACCGAAGTTTGACACCAGTGTTAAAATTGATGGACTCCTTTCTATAACCTGTCAAGTTAGTGATAGGTTGTTGGTACCTTTGATCATTACAGGGAAATTACCGGATCAGAATTCTGAATCCCTCTAATAAATGAACTTTTAAAAACATTAACTCGTGCTTCTCAAACACTATGCCACGTGTTTTGTCAGGATAGTATAATACAAAAGGTTGTGATGTATACATTAAGATTTAAATGCACTCTCTCTGGAAGTGACATGAAATGTGCAGCCTTTCCAGCAATTTTTACACAGGAAAATTAACTCATTATTTCTATCTCAAGAGTCAACCTTGGAAGTAGCTGAACAGCAACGGGTTTTAGCTTCTGAAAACAGCTGACCCTGAAACACTTTTGCCACTTTCTACCAAGCAGGGAAAAAAACAAGTTTAAATAAAAAGACTGGTACTGGCAAAAATTCTTCAGTCCATTTATGAGAACATCCACTCATCCTTACACAGACACCAAATATCTTTCCTCTGCTGAACAAAATATCTTCCCCAGATTTCTGGGCTTAAGCAGGAGGAAACACAGGTGGGAGGCACACACAGTGTATCATGGGAGGCAGCCACTGAGCCAGAAAACAATTCTAAAATGTGTACAGGGCTACAACAGTTAAATCTCAAAGCTGCTGAGAAATTGCTTGGATGCTATGAGCAAAAAGTGTGGTTCCAGAGTATAATCCTAGTGATACACTATGTTCTTTGCAAAAGGTTGTGAGGCCTTGGCCTAATAAGCATAATCTCATTACACTGCAAATAAAAGTTTCCTATTTATCTCCAGATTTCAAATGAATCTAATAAGGCTTATGATACAGTCACCCAATACCCTAATCATATTTCTGCCTATCTAAAAGCAATCAGTAATTGTGTTATAGCAGAACGTGCTGACAATACCTCTGACACAGAAAGGAGAATGAGAGCCCAGCTGTACTAATTAAATTAAATGCTAGGCTGATGGAATACATTTGCTGAAGCTTGGAGAGTATGGGTGCAGAATTAATAAGCATTACGGCTTAGAGCAGGAGATGATATCATAATGGATGCAAGGTTTTGATGTGGAGAGCCTCATTCAGATTCAATGTACCATAATGTACGGATGTGACAGCTGCTTAGAGAGGTGCAGAACCTTGAACAAAGTGCACAGGAACTTTCTCTCCCCCCTCCTCCCTTATTTTCCTCCTCTCTCCATCCCTCCTCCCCCCATCTTTTTTTTGTTACTCGCTTAGGAAGCGTATTTTAATATCATCCATCAGCCAAAAAAACCCGCTCTTCTTGGGACCACAGTTTACTATTTATTATTTTTTGCCTCCCACCTTCCCTTCCTGTCCGCTGCTTTAACCATGCCCGCCCCGCAAACTGAAGAACGGCCCTTCGAAAATGAGCCTGTACCACGGTACCCACACGGTTAACGGTGATTTTGCCTCTCTTCCCTCCCTCGTACTACTTGTAATTCCAGAAATCCCGAGCGCTGGGCAACTCCTGCGAGCGCCGGGGGAGGGAGAAGGGAAAGCAAGCGCAGCCCACCGCTGTCACTGCCACCGAGCTACCGCAGGAGGGGCCGGGAGGGTTTGGGAACGAAGGGAAAAACAAACCAAACCCCACTTAAACCGACCCAGACCCGTGCGCTTCCCCCGGCAGGGCCCCGCCGCCGAGCCGCTCTCCCTCCCCGTCCGGACCCGCTCGGCCCATGCCAGCGCAGCACAATCTCTCGCTCATCAGCCGCCGGCGGGGAGCGGCAGGGCTGGGGCTGCTGCGCCAGCGAGGTCGGCCGGGGCTCATTACCATGAGAATTTTGACAGGATATTAAATTTACTAATCCTGAACTTTCCGGACTGACCCCTCACTCGCGAGCAGACAATACCGGTGTCTGCCAGCCAGGCCCCTCCGCCTGCCCTCAGCATGTTTTACACCCCCTCTACCCCCCTCGCAGCACCCCCGGCACACGCGCAACCCACACACGGACACCCGCCTCGGGAGGGGGGAGAAAGGGAGGGGAACGGGGGCTCCTTTGACGGTTGGTTTCCGGGCCGCCAGCGCCCCACCCCGCCCGTCCGTCCCCTCCACCGCCTTCCCGCACTCCCCGCCACCCCCGTCCAGGCAGCTGGGCCTCGGTGGGCGTTTTCTCTTCCCCGGCCGGAGGCGCGGGGCTGCCCGGGTCCCTTGAGAAAGTTGAGTCCCGTGAGGCAGCGGCCGCGGTCCGTCCGCTCGCTTGCCGGAGCTCCGCTGGAGGGGGCTGCCCGCGCCGCCCCGAGGCCGCCGAGACCCCGCTCCTTCCCTCCCTCCGGGTCAGCTCTTCCCGTCGCCCCCCCCGCGGCCCCTCCTGAAAACACAGTGCCTATTAAGTTGCTGAAAACAGCAGATTTCCACTGATACTATACAGATAAAGCTGACCATTAAATCGCAATTTAACATCCCCAGGCAGCAGTGGCTGCTGACAACCTCTAAAGCTTGTAATCCCATTTAACCCCCTCCTGTCATG
>VZTU01013342.1:58747-98219 GCA_013400835.1 Zapornia atra
AGAGGAGGGGAAAGGCACGGCGGGTGAGACTCGTCCTGCATTATTCACACGCTGCTAGTCCAGGAGTACAGGAGGAGCTTTCGGACCTAATCCGGGCAACGTTACACTCATTACTCAGATCTCGTTTGGGAAAATAACGCCATTCATTTGACGGTATCTTCCAGAATAGTGGACTATATGGACAAGCCTTTATAAACAGCGTACATCCCCATCACCGCACCAGCACTTGCAAATGCGGAGGACGGCCTCTTGCACCTAATCTACACACAAGCAGACCGTCACAAATTGCTCCCCAGTTCTCCTCTCTGTTTGCTGCCTTGCTGAAGAAACCAGCCGAAAGTCAGAAAGCACCTCAGCGCAGGTAAAGGTCACGTTGCCACTCTCTTCTCAGTTTCTTATTTCTCTCCTTGCTACAGATGCAACGTGAATGTGAATCTGTAGCCAAAATACAAGCCAACATATTTTTCTATCTTTCCACATATCTATCTACAAAATATACCCCTAAACAGCCAAGCCTGCTCTTGCCATCCTGCACACTTTTCCCAGCACTCCCCCACCTGCCCGTGTTTCTGTACGCTGAACAGCATGCGAACAAGACGCCTTGCAAAACAGAGCTATGCCTGCAGCAGGAGAGGTAAACTCTCTGATCGAGTGGAAAGTTTGCTGCAGAAGTTTGCCAGATGCTTGCAGCGAGCCTCTGCGATGGACCCTGTCTGCACCACGCCGCTCTGCCCGTAACTCACCAAGTCACACTTCCAGAGGCCCCACGGCAGGAATGAACTTGCAGGGCTTCTAAATAGTGGAGCACTAAAAAAGCAGGCTCATTACCTGGACACATTGCTTCTCATTACTTCATTGCTTCAGATGCCAGATCCCTTGATGCTGCAGATCGGCTCAAAAATTTGAAGTACTCCTTTCTTTTTTTTCCCCCTTTCCCTCTTTCTCTCTCTCTTTCGTTCGTTCATTCTTAAAAAAAAAAAAAAAAAAAGAAAGAAAAAAAGAAAAGATGCTTGACTAAAGTTAGCTTAAATTTGTTAAGAATAAAACCGGCATAAATGTTTATTTCAACTTCCTAGTGCGGCAGTGTACCGAAGCCCAGCCCGCCCAAGCCTCTTTAGCAATGGAGTGGTTTATTTAATTTGTCAGTATAATAGAAGCAGCTGAGTGAGAGACAGAGAATGCAGTGTGGTATAAAAGAAACAAAGGCTAAAAGTACCACTATTTTGATTCCCTTTTTAAAATTACTTCCAAAGTGTGGTATCTATTGTGAAGAATAATGCTGAACAAAGCACAGTGTCTTGGCAATATTCACAGAGCTCATTCACAGAGCCAGTTCTGTCTGTACATTCAGAGGTAGAATACACTTATAAATGATGCATTGGAAGGACTATAGTTCCTATTGTATTCCCAGTGTAAACAAAAAGACAGACAGAAGCTGAATGGCATATGGGCAGCGGGGCCACACTTTATTCAACCATTCCAGCACCATTGTGAAGGTAAAATGCAACGGGAGTTCTCTCCTCCTCTAACTTCAAATCCAGTGAACACATTTTGGGTTAGGCTAGCAATTTTTTTTAATATATATATAAGTATGTATGAAAAATACAAATCTGGCAGTAATTTTGTAGAGCTCTGTGAAAAAGTGATATTGAAAGCAATCCACAACAGGGGAAGGCTGTTGAGTTTAGGAGGTCATTCCCAATGGGAATAAGAAGCCTCTGGAGAAGACTGGCTGAGAGATGGTTTGCGTGGCGGCTATGCAGGCAAGTGCTAGATGCATAGACCCAAAATGGTCTAAAAAAAAAAACGGTTGCAAAAGCTGGGAAGGAGGCTGAGGTGCTCAGGATCTGACCTGCCTGGACAAAGGTGTGCTATTGGAAGGGGCAGTCTGGAGCCTCCCCGCTTTTCCCACCATTGCCCCCCGTTTGTTAGCCAGCACAGGCAGACTGAGTTTGCAAATGGAGACTGGCAACTTTGCCAGATGAACATAAATCGCCTTTACTAAGTCAGGCTGTGTCCCTGCTGAACAGTTGATGGTTAGAGAAAACATCTTTGCTCTGTTTGAGGGGAAGGAAAAGCCAGTCATGAGAGGAAAGATTAAAATTAGATGTATCCTTTCTGCCCTTGCTGTGTCAGATGATGCCAGGAAGTTTGGTGATCACTAGCTCCTCTCCCTCCCTTTATATTTTCTGCTCTCACATAAAAGCTTACGCGCTGAAACTCTGCTCACTGGATGCAGTCTTTCCGATTCATGCAGGCATGTCTGCATCTGTGCGATACAGCCTATCTGCTGTACATCACACCCCTCGGATGCATTTGGAGGGATTTGTGTGAGTAGTGCTAAGAGACCAGCCTGCCTCTTTTCCTTTTTTTTTCTTTTTTTTTCCTGTTGGTCCTGTTGCATTTGCTCCTTGCTCACCGTGGGTGATCACTGACTGAGTTCCAGCAACCAGATTAGGGATTGTGTGTTTGGTTTTGTCTGATGGCTGTTTTGTGCTCACTACAGGTGGGGCCAGGCAGGATTTCATACCTGTTTGAAGTCGCTAGAGAATTCTGTCCTCTATGATCCAAGGGGGTTTTCCAGTTGGTACTGTAGCCGTCTGCAGATGAGCCTGTCATCTGACTTCTTCTGGTGTTAAAAAGCCTGGCAGAACGTGCTTTGTTCTGATGTGATGGAGATTTTGCAAGTTTCTGTCTTAGATAAGTCACTGTCTTATCAAGATCTAACACGATCATATAAATACAAGAAAGCTCCAGATAAGGATTACTCAGCTTGATCCCTAAAGCTGAGTGCCAGCCTCTCTTATGAGGATTTATAGCCTTTAATTATAATCAAATCTGGAAGCTCTGTGTCCCTGAGTACTTTGCTAAATTCTTTGATTCTATTCACAAGAAAATAGTACTTGGATTAAAGTAGGCTTGGTGATTCCAGGGGAAAAAAAATAATAATACTGTGTTTTCAGTGTGAGCTGCTGCCTCCTAGAACTGATGCCAAGAAATCCGAAATATTTTAGTGACTGTGCTTAGGTGTCAGCATTGATTACAGATGTTTGTGTCCTCCTACTTGTTTTTTTCTCCATGGGGATTAAGTTAGCAGATGGGGCAGTTGGAAGAGGGTCTGCGTCTGCTGTAGTGCCATGGTCAGAGCTTCATCCAAAGCCTGTCTGTGGACTTCATGAACACCCTTGTGCAGCACTGGGCGCTGGGCAGAGCAGCTAATGGCACTGCATATGGCTAAAGGAGTGGGAGAAAAACAAAGACAGTGCCAACAAAGTGCACGGGTGAGCGACCAAGAGAAAAGAGCTTGGAACTTGAAAGAAGACTCGGACAGACTCGCTGTTATTCAGAAGGTCTGAAGTTGCTTTTCTCTTTTCAACTTAGGAGGGGTGACATCATTTTGTGCTGTGAATTTGAGATGCAGATGGACACATTTTGCCTATTAGAAACCTATTTTCAATGGCATTCAAAAACCAGAGCTGTGACATGAATTGGGAACTCGTAATTTCTTTGAATGTACTTAACTTTCCGTCTCAGGTAGGCACACGTGTTTTAACCCCTGAGAAATTTTTGAAGACACACAGATGCCACCTGGACACCACTAGCTGAGGGCCAAAAAAGCTATTGCTGAAGATACGGGAATAGGTGTGTCTCTAGATGCTCATAAAGTTTGGACAGATAGTGTGGACTTATGAGACATCATAACTAGTGATGTAAAATTGAGATTCAATATGAGCCAGCCTTTGGCAATATTTTCCCAATCAGTAAGACTTCTTCACCTCTAGCTATTTCAGAAAAGGCTGCTGGATCTTCACAAGAGACCTCTCTGCATCTCTGCATCATGGAACGAGTTGTATGAGCTAAGTATCCATACAAGTATGTTGGTTTTATTTGGCATGTCAGTAACGATTGGTTCTGTGGTGATGCCATGAAAATGAAAAATAATCTCATTTTCAGTCATCCTGACTACAAGATTCCAATGCAGGTGTGGTTATCACTAGTATAACCTGAAGTATTAGAAGTGAAGGTAAAGTCAACTCACAATATCTAAAACATGTCAGTGAGGTACAAGATATTTATTGGGCTGGAAAGAGGAATGAGTATTTGTGGTTTGTTTTTTACCTCTAGAGATTCTCATTAAAGTCATTGGGAGTTATTTATTGCCTGATACAGGATAAAAAAGCCTGGTCAGCTACTACTACACTGCTACCATTTGATGTGTTTGAAAAGAAAATATCTTTTTTTATGACTTTGCAGGAATTAAATTCTTCAGAAGGTGAGTGAACACCCATAGCAGAGGTTGTGCTTTTAGGAAGAAAACAAAATTATACCAAGAACTTGAACTTCAGTGTGTGCCCTAGCCCACTACACATCATATTAGGGTACTAGTGGAAATGGAATGTTTAAAAGCATATTAGAGGAAAAGATTTTACGGTTCAAAGTTTAATGCCATATAGGTAACACGATTCTTAGAAATGTGTTTGCAAGGGAACAGAAACAGGAACTCCTACTCTGTATGTCCTATTAAACCCAAACTAATCTAGTTAAAATTTCAGCTACTTTCTATCCACAAAAAGACCGAGAAAAATTTGGAGAAATTATTTTTTTTAATAAATTGCATGGGGAGTACTTTTTGAATTACAAATACCTTCAAGAAAATTATAGGATGATTGGAGATAATTCATTAATAGATAAAGACTGAAATAATTTAATACAGTATTAATAATAGATTATTCTCTCAGCTCCCTTGTCTATGACCTTCTGGTTGCGTTTTTTTCAAGTGCTAGTGGAAGCTGCTCTTTACAACTGAATATTCAGAATTCCTGCCATAGCTAAAAGAATAAAACGGGGACATTGTTGTACAGCATGAGTATGTTTCATTTTTGTGAATTATTCTAAATCACCTTATTGCATTGGGTCCACTTGGTGTTGCTTCTGATTTATACCAGCATAACTAAGATTAGAAAAGTGTCTTTTCACCTCAAAGGTGACAGAACTTCCCTTTGTTTTCCTTTACAAATCTGTACAATTCACTCCAATGCTGTTCTGAGTGGTTGTAAGCATTTAATAGTGTAACAGCATTTCATCCAATACGGTTTTTGCCAAAACCCTAGTGAACTCACTAAGCATACTGAGGAAGCAGTTTCAGGAGGAGCAGATGGGTGAAAGCCCGGCTTCCCATGGATTCACATCCTACATTCCTGCAGCACCATCCATTGAGGACTCCGCTTCTCCCTGTGTCCTGTGACTTCCCCTCCACAGCAGTCTTAGCCGCTTCCCAGGTCCTCAAGGGATCTGTTTTCCTGTGTTTACATGCTGTAGTTCCCCACTAACTCACTTTTACTATATTTTCATCTCCCTCCAGCATTTCTTAAAGTGTTCTGCAACTTCCCAGATATTTTAAGGTCCCTGATGAGCTTGTACAGATCGCCAGTTTCCTCAGTTCCCTCTTCTGTCTCCAAGTACCAGCTGAACAAGAGGCAGCAGGGCTTGTGGGTGATTCTGTGCTGCATCTGTGCTTATTAACTGCGTGGTGTTTATTTGCTAGTTGCAGAAGAGAGAACATCTGTGCGTGTACTGCAATCTTCTGTCATTGGAGTAGGGATTGCTTTCGATTTCTTGCCTTTTTTGTAGTGGCTGCTTTCCTTGAAAGAAGTAAGCATTCAGTATCTCAAAAATACTTGCAGAATCACAGAATTACTAGGTCGGTAAAGACCTTTGAGATCACCATGTTCCCCCTCTACTCTGCCCCACCTGGAGTACTGTGTCCAGTTCTGGACTGTTTGTACTGTTCCAGTACAAAACAGACCGGGATCTCCTGGAGAGAGTCCAGAGGAGGGCTATGAAGATGATTAAGTGCCTGGAACATCTCCTGTACGAGGACAGGCTGAGTGAGCTGGGACTGTTCAGTCTAGAGAAAAGAAGGCTGAGTGGGGATCTGATTAATGTTTATAAAGATCTGAAGTGTGGGACACTGGGGGAGATGGCCAGCCTCTTTTCAGTGGTCTGTGGGGACAGGACAAAGGGCAATGGCCTCAAGTTGGAGCACAGGAAGTTCCACACCAATATGGGGAAGAACTTTTTCACAGTGAGGGTGACAGAGCCCTAAGACAGGCTGCCCACAGGGGGGTTGTGGTGTCTCCTTCTCTGGAATCCCATCTGGATACCTACCTGTGCAACCTGTCCTAGGGAACCTGCTTTGGCAGGGGGGTTGGACTCAATGATCTCTGGAGATCCCTTCTGACCCCTACAATTCTGTAAATCTGTGAACCATACCCATCCTCTACTAAACCATATCCCTGAGCATCTCATCTACCTGTCTTTTAAATGCATCCAGGGTTGGTGACATAGCCACCTCCCTGGATAGCCTGTTCCAATGCCCAACAACCCTTTCAGTGAAGAATTTTTTCCTAATGTCTAATCTGAAACTGCCCTGGCACAGCTTGAGTTCATTCCCTCTTGTCCTATCATCTGTCACTTGAGTGAAGAGACCAACANCACCAATGCCGAGTGCAGGGGCACAATCACTTCCCTGGGCCTGCTGGCCACACTGTTTTTGATGCAAGCCAGGATGCCACTGGCCTTCCTGGCCACCTGGGCACACTGCTGGCTCATATTCAGTTGTTAGTCAACCAACACCCCCAGGTCCATCTCTGCCTGACAGCTCTCCAGCCAGTCTCCCCCAAGCCTGTAGCACTGCATGGGGTGTTATGTCCCAGGACTCTACACTTGGCATTGTTGAACCTCCTCCCATTGATCTCAATCCCATCTGTTCAGGTCTCTTTGAAGAGCCTCGCTACCCTCAGGCAGATCAACACTTCCTCCCAGTTTAGTGTCATCTGCAAACTACTGAGGGAACATTCAATCCCTTCACCCAGGTCATTGATAAAGATGTTGAAAAGAACTGGACCCCGGACTGAGCCCTGGGAGACACCACTCACGACTGGCCTCCAGCTGGATTTGGCTCCATTTACCACCACCCTTTGGGCCCAACCATCCAGCCACTTTTTAACCCAGCAGAGGCTGTACCTGTCTAGGCTGGTGGTAGCCAGTTTCTGAATCAGAAAGCTGTGAGAAATGATGTCAAAGGCTTTACTGAAGTCCAAGTAGACCACATCCACAGCCTTTCCCTCACCCGCTAAGTGGGTCACCTTGTCATAGAAGGTATTCAAGTTACTCTTGTTTAAACTTGGCAAAAGCTAGCAAGAGCTGGGTAGATGAAGAGCAAGCATACATAAGACTACTCTTTTTAGGAATCTAGGCTAAAATAGGCTTAATGGATCATTAGCATTTTCAGGATATGCTGTACATGGGCTTCTAGCCATTTTTTTCTCATCTAATTTCAAGTCCATGGTTACTATTTCTTGTCATCCAGTAAAATAGAAGAAAAAAACCCCAAACCCTTTTTTTTTTTTTTTAATTGTCCAGTCCTCCATCCTTCAGTGGACTGCTTAGTTAATGGACGTATGACATCCGTTTTTTTTCGTTCTTGGTTTTCATTTTTTCTCTCCCCTCTAATTCCCTTCTGCTTGCTGCTGTTTTGTGCTTTACAGTTTTTTACAGTCTTCTTTCCAACTACATTATATTAAAACTTCTCCATTCTAGTCCTTTCTCTTGCTGCCTCAATTCATCACTTCCTTATTTCAGACCTTAGATTCTTTATTCACTTCCTAGCTATTATCTTAATTTCATTTTGTATCCTTGCAAAACATTTTTCTCTTTTAACCATCTCTTGTCTCCCCCTGCTCCTGTTTTGCTCCCTTTGTTACTTCTTTAGCTTTCTGTGTTCTCATCATCCAAGCCCTGTTTCCTGTGGTAGAAGTCTTGACAGGTAAAACAGTATTCCTACCTTATATGCTCTATTTACTAAATTCTTGTTTGAAAGAGCATTAGGTTTGTTTCCAAAATGTCTGAATGTTACCAGCTGCTGCATTAACATCAGCAAGTTTTTAGAGTTCTCTGTTCCACAGGCAGGTTGATTGTTTATTTCGTACAATCTAGAACTAAAGCAAAATATTAACTGTGAAGTAAACTGAGGATGATAAAAACTTTTGCACTAACCAGATACTTTTCACCCAGGTATTACACGTAGATGGGTAAAGATCAGTGCCTCAAGCATTATCTTTCTTGACATGGCAACTTAGGTTGTATGAGTCTAACAGAAGGGAATTTTCTTTCCAGGATTCCTGTTCTAACTGTATTTGACCCCACACATCTTAAAAAAGCAGTTTGCCACAGGCAGCAGGTCCTTAGCCTAGTTCACTTCTGTGTCATTCTGCTGGTTTTACATGCAGCTACAGGCAGTTCTTTTGGAGTAGATGCCTGATATTTGAACTTGCAGTGATCACTACACAATTAGACTTGGTTGATCTTCAGTGCCTGAGGCCAGTGGGTAGCATGCTTATATCTGAGTTCCACAGAAGCTTGGATTAATGCATTTTTCTATGAATGCTGTTGCTATTTTTGCCATGACTTCTTTTGTTTTCTACGTTATTTATCTTTTCTAGAATAAGGACTTTCACAGACCATATACTCTGGTGCTACAATAACAGAAAATCCAAGGAAAAAATGCTAACATGTTTTCCCAACCATTTAATTCTCCATCCCCTAAACTCTATTTCATTTGGGAAAAATAATAATTTAGCAGCACTAGAGGTATTAAATTGTTAAATATAATCCCAAAGGAATCTGCTGGGGCGAAGCCCAGCAGTCTTGTGCTGGGCAAATGTGCTGGCACTTTCCTGGTTGCACTTCCCTGAGTCGGTAATAGGTTGTGATAGTCAAAGAAATAAAGGCAGCAGAGGCATTTTTCCTTGATACAGAAGCCAGTTTGCTCTTAATGCATCCGAGGATTTGACTGCAATTAATCAGTGTACACACTGGAGCAGCAGTGTAGTGCTGATGGTTTTAGCAAGGCCATCACCCATTATGCTGAGGCTGTGCGTACAATTTACAGTCTGCTGTGGTACAGTTAGAGTGGAGTCTTGCAAGGAGAACACAGTTTGCTTTCTGACTTATCTTTGCCTTGTTTCATCTTTGTGCAGGAAAGATAGGGAACGGCAAGCATCCCTTTCAAAGCAAGGATACATTTTCAAGGCATACATTGTTTTATGTGCATAGGAGAGAGTCATTACCTTCAAGCTGAAGGGTTTCAGCCTTTGCAGTGAATGCTACTTGGAATTCCTTCTGCAAGACTGTCGGATGTGCTACAGATGTACATTCTTGATTTTAAAATTTGCAGAGTTCCCTGATTCATAGAATCACAGAATCTCCTGAGTTGGAAAGGACCCATAAGGATCATCCAGTCCAACTCTTGGCCTCACACAGGGGCCAAGTCAGCGCATGGGGCTGAGCGCATTGTCCAGATGCTTCTTGAACTCAGCCGAGCTCGGTGGTGTGACCCCTTCCCTGGGGAGCCTGTGCCAGTGCCTGACCACCCTTGCACTAAAGAACCTTTTCCTAATACCCAGCCTAATCCTCCCTTGTCGCAGCTTCATGCTGTTCCCTCGGGTTTTATCAGTGGCCACCAAAGAGAGGAGATCAGTGCCTGCCCCTTTGCTCCCCCTCATCAGGAAGCCATAGACTGCGATGAGGTCTCCCCTCAACCTCCTCTTCTCTAGGCTCTACAAAGCAAGGGACTTCATCCTCTCCTTGTAAGACTTGCCCTCCAAACCCTTCACCATCCTCGTTGCGCTCCTCTGGACTCTGTAGTCATTGCTATTCTTTATGGCAAGCCCCATGACAGTTGCCTTCAGCGGTTATTTGCCAAGTACAATGAAGGCCAAGGATTCCTGTAAAGGGGGGCTACAGGAGAGGAGTTTTGCTGAGTAAGAGCCAGTGGACAAATCACCCAGAACATTCACAGGGCCTTCGTACCATTGAGGAACCGTGGGCTCGCTGCACTTCTCTCCTTTTGTGCTGCCATGTTGGCAGTGGCTGGAGATTGTTTAACACAGATTATCCAGGAGAGGCACAAGAACCATTATTTCCAGTGTATTATCTTAAAGCTGGTCTTAGAAAAGCGAAACCCGCATTGGCACTATTTACTTTGCAGCAGTGCTTCAGCATACAAGTGGCTGAGGTTGGTAGAGAGGTGAACTTTAAAAACCAAGGGCGAGTGATGGCAATAAAAGACTTCTTAAAAAAAAAAGTTATGCAGTTATGTTTTTCTTCTAGAATAGGTTTTGTGAAGTTTTCCTTTGCTTCGATTAATTTATCACTGGTTAGGAGTGTCATACACTGCAAAGCCAGAAAGAGGTATTGCAACCAGCTGTTAGGACGACTGGTGTAACACGGGCTGTAGGCTTTGTATGATAAGGTTTTCTTTGGTGTTAAGGATAATATTCTATAAAACAGCAAGTCTTGAATTAAAACACCCAACAATGGAGAATCAACCATACAGATTGTTTGAGGGACTAACTACATTTGCTGTGAAGGACAAATACACTATTC
Source organism: Zapornia atra (assembly GCA_013400835.1). Classification (NCBI taxonomy): domain Eukaryota; kingdom Metazoa; phylum Chordata; class Aves; order Gruiformes; family Rallidae; genus Zapornia; species Zapornia atra. The sequence goes on from VZTU01013342.1 coordinate 69,197, forward strand.
CTAAACTCTGTTGGTCACCTTTTACCTTTCTGTCTGGATTCTGTCACTTGCTTGTATTCTAGTCAGAAGAGCCCTGAATTAGCATATTTGTGTTCCTTGTAGTTATGCTTCCAAACTGCTGCAAGTTGCTTCTTAACCTTTTTTTTTTCAGTTAAACGTGTTGAATTTCTCTGCCTCTATGTCCTGGTTCTGCCCCAGACAGCAGCTCAGCCCCACACAGCTGCTCACTCATTCCCCCCAGTGGGATGGGCAAGAGAATTGGAAGAGTGAAAGAGAGAAAACCCGTGGATTGAGATGAAGACAGGTTTATAGGTAAAGCAAAAGCTGTGTGCAAGCAAAGCAAGACAAGAACTCATTCCCTACTTCCCATGGGCAGGCAGGAGTTCAGCCATCCTCAGGACAGCAGGGCTCCATCACGTGGAAGCATTACTTGGGCAGACAAATGCCATCACTCTGAATGTCCCCCCTTCCTTCATCTTCCCCCAGCCCCTTATATGCTGAGCCTACTCGCTGGGGGTGGTGGTGTGAGAAGCAGAAAAGGTCTTGGCTCTGTGCAAGCACTGCTCAGCGATAATGAAAACATCTCTGTATCATCAACACTGTTTTCAGCACAAATCCAAAACAGAGCATCATATGAGCCACTATGAAGAAAATCAACTCCATCCCAGACAAAACCAGCACACTCAAAAAAAAAAAAATCATGTTGCCAACCTCTTAGACATTTTTGTGATTCTTCTTTACATTTCCTCTAATTTATTATCCTTGTTCTTGGACTGAGGACATGAAAACCAGCCAGAGGATCCAAAAAGCATTCCCCACAGTCCTACTTTCTATTCCTGTTTCTTCAGAAATTGAAGAGTGGTACTAATACTTTGCCACACTAGTAGACTGAGTGTTTGTGTTCAGTTGGCTACTTGCCATGACCTCTAAGTCTTTTCCAGGATAGTTTTTCCAAGTACGGGCTCTATCTTTTGGAAGAAATGTAATTTGTTACTAATCTGTTTGCTCCTTCAAAGAAACCTCATAATTTTAAGACATCCAGTGATGCTCTGCTGCCATGAGTTGTCCTGGCCAGACTATCTTGTCAAGGAACCATGCTACTTGAAAGCCTTTGGAAAGTCACTCACATTTGCTGCACCAAGCTTGGGGAGGAATCATGTGCTCGCTGATAAACTTATTAAGAAGGCATTTGACTGGGGGTGGAGTATCTTTAATCAGGGATTGGCCAATAGTTTATATGTAACTTCTGCGACATGTAACCATCCTTTTCAATGACTCACTGTCCATAAAAGCTATCCCTTTTTTTGCAGTTTCTAGCACTTCTGTCCATATATGAAAGCTCCAGACCTTCCAGGTGACTTTTCCTCTCACTTCTTCCAAGACCAGAGAATAATTTCCCTAAACATTTATTTCATAACTAACCTCTTCTTCACACATTGTTTTTTGTCCTAGCTGTTCCCCATTCCTTTTGTCTTCTGTCTTGAGTGCCAGTCCCACCAAGAGCTTCCTCTGCTTCCTGTCCTCACTTTCCTCTTAGTCTGACAATATCACCATCTGGAGGAGGACTGAATGAAGTATTTAGTCAGGGAATGGAAGGAGAGCATGGACAGAAGCCCTTTCTGGAGCCAGGTGAAATGGCTGATTACATCAGCACTCTCAACAGCTTGTCACCACCAGTTGAAAGGCAGCTCAGAAGAGCTCAGTGGATGCATCCTTACCCTGCTTCAGACACCTGAGTTGCCTCAGGTCACAATTAGCACTGGCTCAAATAACCTGCCTCAGTTTGCCTGGGGTTGGGGTGCATGTAAACATATCGCTTTATTCCACTGTGTAAGCCCCAGTGCTGGTGTGGGAACAAATGGTTGTGGTTGGCAGTTTCTGAAACTGATGTGGCTGCTAGCAAAGTGCAGCTGGATTCATTTGGTCAGTCTGGACTGGTTTACACACTGTACCTGTACAGTTCAGCCTGTATGTCTCTGTGGGCAAATGTTTCCTTACTGGCTTATATGCATTTGTACTTTCTGTTTAGTTTGGAGTTAAGTGTATAGACTGAGCTAATAAAAGTCAGGTGAAACACCAAATTAAATGGCTGCATTTGATATAAACTCCTGCAACTCTGTAAACAAACAAAGAGAGAAAAATTAACATAAAGATTAAATGAGTCTAAGTATAAATGAGCGAGGGAATTAAATGCAACAACTCTTCCACTTCAACAAAACAAATGATTTAAAAGTCATGTAGTAAAATTTGTGCCATTCTAGTAATTATAGAGCTGTACCAATTTAATTGTTGGGGTTTTTGACAAATTAAAGGAAGGGCTTAAGCCTCTGTCTGAGTGCATGCTTACCTTCAAGCATGCAAGCATTTCCGTTGCTTGTGTGATTACCTTAAGCATATTCTTAATGCTGTATCAGAACTGAAGCTCGCAGCAATGGGTCTAGAGTTGAAGTCTAATGCTGCTAGAACTTTATGTTGTCCTCTTATTACAATGTGATAAAATAGTGGAGAGGTTGTTAGTCTGAATAACGCAGCCCAAAGTATTTTAATAAAATAAAATTGCTATCTCTTCATGCCAAATGAAATTAAAGTGATTGCTTAAAGAATATCGGACAGGATTCTTGTATTTGATAAAAATATCCGATATACAATATTTCACATTCTTTGTAATTTTAAGGACAAAAGGAATTCTTACCCCATAGAAGAAGCAGCAGATGATTTAGCAAGAATGCAAACCAACCAAAATCACCACAGAAGACAGGAACCCAAATAATCAAATTGTCAAGTAAACAAAAGTAAAGAGCTAAAAGCATGAGGTTACTATAAGCTATTTTCTATAATAACCCTCCCACTCCATGAAGGAAGAGAGAAAAATCGCTAGTCTCTTTATGGAGTACATCAAATCTCATTTTGTTCTAATGTGTTAAAGTGCACACTGAAAAAGGCAGAGTTGACTCCTGGGGAAATAATGTTAAATCAGTTCAGAAAAACGAAGTTTGGAAAAATACTTTCATTTTCCTTTTAGTATTGCAACAAATGTATTCATCTGCCTAGATAATCTGGCATTTTAAATAACTTCACGCTTAAGCTCTGTCAATTTGATCTCCCAAGGTTAATTGATTATTTCTACAACAGTCTTGCCAGAAAAGATCAGAGTGCTTACATCTTTCCATTAATCCTTGCTGTTCAGGGAGAGGGTGCAAAATGAGACTACTATGATTGGCTTAAATCTTTGCAGGTCTCTTATTTCTCCCCCCTCTAAAGTTGTCTCATGTCTGATTAGTTTCATGTCACGGCACTCCATTTCATTAGTTTCACTGACATGCCATTTCAAGTATGGTCTAATGATGGGAACATCGAAATCTACTTCCGAGCATCCGTGGCCGGTTACCACCCAAGAGCTCTAACCCTCTTATTAAAAAAGGCCGACTGAGTCCAGGGCAGTAAAGGAACAGTGAGATACTGGACTGATTTACTGGGAGAAAAGGCAAAAAGTTTTGAAACCTCGCTCCCCTAAAACTGACATTCAGCGTTTTGCTGCGGCAACCAACCATCAGCATGCGGCGCAGCCTCTCGGGGCTTTTCGAGAAGAGACAAGCTTTATCAGCAGTTGCATATTTTGTCGTTTCTACGTCCTTCTTTGCGGTGGCATAGGCGACACAATGGGGGATTAACCCTCATGCAAGGCAGTGTGACAACTCATCAGTTGAAAAACAGAACCTGGTCAAACGGCGGGTTTATAACCGGCGTTAAAAACGCTGGCAGAAGGGATCCCTTAAAAACAACTAGATAAAAGCCTTGCTGTGGTTTGTGGGGAAATCTTCATTTATTGCAAATGACAGCAAATTGTGTTTTCCTGTCTGGAAACAAAAATATATCCAGTGCGCCAAAAGGCTGGAAATAAGCAGGGGAGAGAGGTTCTTCCCTGTTATCCGCCCCATCTCCCCATTTCACCTCTCCTCTCCCCTCCAATTCAGCTGGCAGTTATACCTATGGCTGGCTCCCTCTTCCTTTTCTTTTGAATGTAAATGAAGGTCTGACTAACTTAAAGAGATGTTGGTTTAAGACACACTTAGCAGGGAAGGTAAAAGTCTCTTGTCAGTGGAAATCCTGTGAATTAAAAAGGCTAAAATTCCCAGCCTGGAGGTGGGTGCAGAATTTGGCCCTCTGAGAACGTGGGAAGGCTGGCAAGGTGTGCCAGGCTCTCTCCTCCTCTTCACTTCCAGGTAAAATTGCAACTGTTTGGAAATCTGTTAAGAAAAGGCCATAGCTTTAGTTAAGTAACCCCGGAGGGATCGCCATCAGGAGGATTTTATGAGGCTTAAACTATTAAATGATACAATGAAATACTAGTGACCATCTCCCTTCGCAGGGGTTTACACTTAGATCAGCAACAGCAAAGTGATTTAGAAAGATCCGGGGCACCAAAATTAAAACATGTGTAAATTAAACACATGTGAAGTGCACAATATGTGGCAAATTAGTACAGAAAATACTGAGAAATGTGCATCTTCAGGGTTTGCCTGCACACCATGATGTGACAGGTATTATTGCCCTTTGTACAATTATTTAAACCCTGTAGGAATTCCCAGTGTCAGAGTATGTCAGCATACTGTTATTAGACAAGTTTAATTAGGATCTACCCTGCTGCTCCTAACAAGTATTTAATTAACTTCTAGGCAGGGTAATTAGCTTTAGATTGTGGCTGATTTTCTGCCTCACCTTCTGTTGACACTTGGCCTACGGTAAGGCAGCTTGCTTTGCTGACAATGTAATGGATAGTAGCTTTGGGAAGACTAATATCAAGGCTGACTAGTCTAATAAGAGGAAAAAAAAAAAGGAAAAAAGAAGGAAAAATAAAGGGGAAAGAAGATGAAGATAAAAGACAAAATAATGACTACCAGGTCAGGGTCCGAAGAGATTAAAAAAATGCCACCTGCCAGACAGGCAGACACAAAAGCCTGGTAACGGGAAAGAAACAATCTGACTTTAAGCATTTCAGAAGAATGGAAGGAAAAGTATGACATTGAAAAATCAAGCAGAGCAAAAGGGTTTGAAGAGTATTTATTTCATGTATTTCCTTAAACTGGATAAATGATGAAGCTTAATTACTATTTACACGGTACTATTGAGGTGCGCCTGTACTTTTCTGAAAAAGTCTTTCCAATATAAATGTATCCTTGAATCCCTGCTCTAAAGAAATATGCCTCACTTCCCATCAGCATGGTAAAGAATATGCCACAAAGTGAGCATTTAAAACAATTAGCATAGACCAAATGAACCATAGCAAATTGGTCAGGTCACCGTTTTACCCGTTGGTGGCTCCTTGAAGAGCTCTGTGATTTCCAAGGGTGTTGCTTTTGATATATGGTATGCTATTCTTCTACCCAGTCCTGATATATCATTAAAAATAATGGGACTGCATTCAGTGCCGCAGCTACAAAAATTTTTGGGGCTAGAGGGAGGGAACACTCAGGAATTTAAAACCTTTTCCCTATCATTAGGACAAAAGGGTTATAATTCTCTTTCATTTTGAAAGAAGAATAGTTTTTTTTAAGAAGTCTTTTGATTTTTTTTTTTGCAGAGTGCCCCAGGTATCAAAGCGCTGGTTCTCCCAGACCTGCCTTAGTAACAATAATATGCCAGCACTGCTCCAAAGCATTCCCACTAGCAGAAATACTACTGCTGGGATTTGCACCCTTGTTAGGGAGTAGGTGAATGTTCTCCCTGTCAGGCTTGGCCTGATCTGGGCTACTTAGGGTAGCCCCGAGTAATAGGAATAATCACCAAAATATTGGTCGAAGGGGGAACCTACTTGTTCCACCTACATTTTCATTATAAAATTATAACATTATTTCATTTTAATGACTATAAAGGCTCTTGTTCGCTTCACATTTCGGCAGCAGCTCTGCCCTGTGAAGGGGCAGCACGGCTCTTGAGCGGAGTGGGGAGAAAAACAGCCTTAGAGCTGCAGTGCTGCTCTACTAGGGTCTACTGAAGAGCAACAGTGCTTGAAATCCCTCCATGAAGCTTAAAATCTTCCACCCCATAAGCTGACCATCCATTTTAGAAGGCAGCCAAGGATTGGATTGCACATTAGTGAGAGGGTTAAAGCAATATATCTGCATCCCCCTTGTTCTCAGCCATGAAATGCGCTCTGATACCATCAAAAGCAACCACCAGATCTAGGTAGTTTTAGCAGTCACTTAAATTAACAAATGTCATTTTGGATAATCTTAATAATAAATAACTTCTTAATCAGTGAATGATGGCAAAATAAATTCTGAAAATGTAAATAATCATCTTGGTTGGTTTTTTTTTAAAGGTTGGGGTTTTTTTTTTAATTTAAAGGATAATACCCATATCACCAGCAGAGAAATCAGGTCTCTTGCATCTAAAATAGAATTAACTGGGAGATACCTCAGCTGATGGCAGCCTCCTTTTGACCCAGAACTCTGTTTTTATGGTGTTTTATGCTGTTCTGTAAAACAAGAGTGAAACTGGTGCTAGATCCAGGACCCTGGGAGAAACTGCTGTGGCGGTTTTTATGTGTTAAAAAAATGTCTGTGGAGTAAATTGTTACCCATTTTTCTCCTCTCTCACACAGCCAGGTCTATTAAGAAAAAGGGAAGAACAGCAAAAAAACTAGTGAAAGTGTTTAAGAAATACAAGGAGTATGCAGATGACACTTTCCCTTTCCCAGGCTGGATGAGTAGTCTTCAAGTGCATGAACTAAAAAGCTTTGAGGTGTGTCAGATCAGACTTTGACAACTGAAACTGCCACGACAGATGAGGGAATTTTAATATCCGTTTCCCTATCCTGAGGATACTGGCAGCACCACAGCCTGAGGAGTCAGAAATGCCGACCGTCTGCCTGGAGACACCTATGTCCCTGCACAGATTGCAAACCTTAAAGGCACTCCTGAAAGTTTTGCAGGATTTGCACTCCAATGAAGCTGCCCCCTGAATGTCTCTGCTTCCCAAATGCCCAGGGAGGCACTTTATGCTATTTCACTGTTTGTTCAGCATGGGCAAACTGAGCCATACTGGAAACTTGTTTTGTCACAGAAGAATGCAGTGAGCCATTTACACATGCAGTAGTCACAGATCCCTTTTGGTCCTTCCAATCTTACTTTAAAGTCCTTTTTGTAAATCTGGATACATTGCCCTTTCCCTTAGAAACAAGCAGGACAGCTGTACTGTGGCTGATACTGGTATGCCCATCTTCAGAGTCCTGTATTAGGTTTATGTGGCGAGGCTTTGGTAGTAGGGGTGATATGTTGCAGGGGTGTCTTGTATGTGAAGACACCGGGATCTGCTCCCTGTCAATTCCAGGTAGCTTGAAGACAGCTTTTCTTTATTAAATTGCCTGCATCTCAGCCTACTTCTCCGCCCTCATTTTATTTTCTCCCCCGTCCTGTTGAGGAGGGAGGGTGATAGAGCAGCTGCCTTCACCTGGCAACTGGTCAAGGTCAACTCCCCACAACTCCCCAGGGCAATGACTACACATGGAGGTGCCGAAGAGGATCTAAAGAGTGGACCACCATTACTTCAGTCAAGACCTCAGGAGGACGAGAAGGAAACAGCAAGAATCATCAAACACACAACACCGACATAGGCTCTTTCATTTGCCAGTGCCAATGGTAAAGCAATATTGCTTTGGTCTTCAGAACAATCATAAAAATTATTCTTTAAAAATATTGCACTTTAAAACGAAATTGATGTTATTTATTGGACTTTTTAGAAATCAACAGGACAAAGTACTCTACAGGCAACAACACCAGAGGATGGAAATGAGCAATATAACCTCATAGATGGGATCATTAATTCTGTAATTTCTGTCCTCCACCAGGCAGTTGTCTAACTGCCAAATACCCGTTATATGTTTTCTAGTGGAAGCATCATACTACCCATTATATATTATCTAGTGGAAGCATCATATATTAGAGATGAATGGACCTTCCATAGCTGACAAATATTAAGATAAACCTTTAATAAAATTGGCTAGCATGTTTACCCATAACAGCTAAGGAAAAGGCAGTGTCTTTGCTGCTGGGATCCAGTTAGTTTGTATAGATATGCGTGTAAGGATTGCTTGCCCAGAGGAGCTCTTGGGTAGTGTACTGATGGATCCCTGCCTATATGGCTTGTAGACAGACAGGCAGCTATATGTTATACCTTCTATGTGTGGTGTAATTCTGGATCTGAATGACTATTCCTGTTATCTGTCAAACATTTTAAAGTAGATAAATGTATATGGATCAGTGTTCATTATCATACATATCTATAATCAAGATGAATTACAGAACTCGAATGAGGCTGGTTAAACATTTAACTTTAATTTAATTCTTTTTCTAGAACATGAAATGCACAATTTATCTCATAACCTCCTTGGCTGTAGCTATCAGGAGCACTAATCACACCACTGTGGGATTAGAGAGAATTGGCTGTTTCTCCTTGCCTCATAAGACCCCAGAGGTGTGATTATCTCATGGTTACCACACCCCTGTTGTGTCTCACTGCTTCAATGAAATAAATGAACTGTTAAATTGACAGTTATAAATGAAGTTCCTGCTGGCCAGCTGACTGTATGGCATGTTGGAAAAAAAAAAAAGAAAAAGAAATTTAAAAAAAAAAGGAGAGATACCGGGGAACAGTAATTTTGAAAAATTGTTTTCTAGTTCTTTTATAGTTTGTTTCCTCCTGAACTCATGGTGTGGAGCTAGTATGGCAGACAACTGTCCTCCTGCCCAGTGCTCCTCGCCAAGCAATCTGATATCTAGGAACTCAGAAAGCTCAGCATGAACAAGCAGAAAAACTAAGCAAAAAAAAGAAAAAGCCAAAAAAAAAAAGAAAAAAAAAAAAAACACTGCCAGATGTCAGGAAAANAAAAAGACTGCTAGCTGTCAGGAAAAGGCATTTATATAGAGTGTATTAGTAGTTCAAATGCGTCAGTCACAGGAGACTGTTTGTCAGGTTACATCTCACCCAGAGCAATGTATTTGGCTTTTATCCTTGTGACAAATGATTTCTCAACTTCTGTACCGCTGGCAACCAGCCAAGAGACTAAAGTGAGTGCTCTAATACGCCGCCCCCTCCCACTGCCGTCTCACCCACCAGCCGTCTTCACAGGGAGAAAGCTGGCTCTCCCCCGTCACGCGCGCAGGCGTGCGTGGCCCAGCCACACACAGCTCCGCAGCCTGGCCCTGGGCGCAGAGCCGAGGCTCCCACAGGAATCCTCCAACCGTGCTGTTAACTAAAAATTAAATAAATAAGTAAGATAAAATGTACAATGGGAGGATAAGAATGAACGTGTTTCGCCTCTAACCTGTGCTGCTACCCGCCAGTTTTGTTCTTTATTTCCTAGGTGCTGTAGAGATCCAAAGGAGTGGTTGCCAGTCAATTCTCCTCTTTTGGTTCTCACACACAACACTGATGCTGGCAGCTCAGGCACTGTTCCTGAGTCAGTAGGAGCAGCACCTTGTTCAGGAAGGCACATTAAGGGTGCCTTTGGATAGAGATCCTTACTCTTAAGATGTGTTTTTCACCTTTTGAGTGGTTCTTATGCTTCTTCTGGTAACTGCTCCTTGAATTGTGAGCGGCAGAATTGACAGGGGAGGCAAACTAGTGCCAGCTTCAGTAATAACCTGCTCCATGTACTCCTGCCTGGTTTTGCAAAGATGGCGCTGGGTGGTTTCAGTGATATGCTGGCAGTTCATTTTGGTTGTAGGACCCAACCAACCCTACTGCCCTTTACCAACTTTCTTTTTTTTACTTTCCTCTCCCTGATGACTCTTTGAAGGTTCTCAGTGCAGTCTCTAACATGGTCTTGTAGTTGTCGTGCAGGCAGTAGACTGCTTTCTGCCCTGGAGCTATGACTGAAATGTCATTTGACAGTTAGGTCAGTTCCTCCTTTCGTTTCTAGCAGAATTGCCTTCTTTGTACAGACAAATCTAGATCCTTTCCTCCTTTAATAGTCGGATGCTTGTTTGCTCATGGTATCTGCATGCCACTTGCAAAGTAAAGTAATCTTCAAACGAGAGGAAATGGTGTCCATTTCATGAGTATTTTATGCTGACAAAGCAGCATTAAAAGGTTTTGTGGTAAATCATAATGTGGAGTCCTGTCTGCTCTACAGTTAGTTGTATGGGCACCTTTCAGCAGGGCCGAGGAGATGTCCACACAGTGGACAGAAAGGTGTATCTGTGGAGCTGTGATTCTCAAAAAATGTCAACCAACATGGTTTCTAGGCAGTCCCTGGCGTTTCCTGTGGAAAACAATAGACCTCAGGAGATCCCGTGAAGGGGAATAGGCATTGCATTACAACTTGAGGTCCTTAATTGCCATTCTTCTGTAAAGCTTTACCCTTTTGCTTGGGTTCTCATTTAGGCTCTGTCCCCACAGTAAGAATGTAAAATATAAAGTTTTGGTTTGGGTTTTTTGGTGGCTTTTTTTTTTTTTTTTGAGAAGGAAAGAGCAAGGAACAGAGCAAGGAGGAAAGGCCAGAAACCATTTTACCAATTTACTTCGAGCTGAAATGTAGTTACCTTTTCTATACTGAAAAAATGTATTATGTGCCACTTAGGTAGCACATGGGAAGTACTGCCACGTATATTTATGAACTCATTTTTTGGAGCAGTGACAAATGTATCTAGCACCAGTTATGGCATTGTGCTGAATGCTAAAATATTTAAGTGCAGCTTCTGCTTGTTGACATGTCTCTAAAATATGAAAAAGATTGCACTGTTGAAGCAGAAAATGCCAATATTATTCATTTTTTAGCAGAAAAAGAAAGATATGTCTGTAAGAATTACAGTTTGCTACTACTGTGATTTTAAAAATAAGATACTCATTTTAAATACTTGTTAGTGATCAAAATCTGATTGAAATACAATAGAAAAAATAACATTTTGCTGTTCATTGTGAGAGATAAATATTGTGCATAAAGTGCTTTTTTCATTTCTTTCCCCTCTCCCTGGTTTCTCTGTTTTGTACATCAGTCATCTGAAGAAAAACCCAATAACAACAAAAAAACCCTAAACAGGGAGCACTTTAAAGCTTTCCTATTGGAAACAGAACAGCTGTTTTCCTTATCTGCTGCACATCTTTATTCCATCCCAGTAAGGCAAAGTCTGGTATATTCCTCCTAGTTCTGTCAACCTCATGACAATATCTCCCTGACAGATAGCAAAATGTGCTGCTGATCCAAAATTGTTGCAGCTAAAATTAGGCTCTGATCTCTGGAAGTCTCTAAAGCAAGCTGAAGGAGAGCGTCTTTACCAGGGCTATAATTGTCCTTTTTGAATGTTACTTTTTACAATATTTCTACTTTTTCTTTCTTACTGTAAGATAAAATGAGATTCTCAGGTCATCTGGCTCCAAGAGGTAGATTGCAAGAAGACTCCTCCATGTCAGAAGGCATGGGAGAACATTGTAAAAGCTATTGGTGCTGAATCAGTTCAAAAACTGCTGGTGGGGATGGAAGTGGACTGGCAGAGGAAAACCCCTACATGAGGTAGTTTCTTCTCTTTCCTGCCCAGATCTTGCCTAACTCTTAACCACCAAGAAGGAAGAGAAATTCTGGTGATATATCCACATGAGACAATGTGCTTGGACTTGAAGAAGACCGAATGAGTATTGTTTTGATACTGTGATTCCTGTTCTGGATACTGTCCCTCCTCTGCGAGCGTTTAATTTCTGCTCCCAAAATGATAGATAGGCAAAGGGGTCTGATGCCTGAAATGGGCTATTAATAATGTCAGAATGAAATGAAAAGCAATATTTTTGTGTGGTGTTCTCATGCCTCTGTGTGAAGACATAGGTGAGTATGCATGTGAACGTGTGCACTATATTTAATGCATTTTAAGCTTGCCAGTATTTAAACCTTCAGATAAGAAACTGGGACACTTTACTGAAGCATAAGGCTCTCTGCCAGCTCCTTTTTGGAAGTTAAGAAAGTGAATTCTCTGCTGAATGCTGGCTTTTGGAGGTTTTCCCTGCAGATGTAATAATCTCTGATCTTGCCAGGGGTGGTGGCTGCCAAAAAGCTCATGGGACTGACAGGTAGGAACATGCCTAACAACCCCCACATTGCTCATCCTTGAGCAGCTCATCCTGAGACTGGAACTGGGAACATTAAGGGAGGCCTCGCTCGAAGCTGCAGAAGAAATCTGGCAGTAAAATTGTCAAGCCTGTCAATCTCTTTGGGGCTTACCAAGTGGTGGAAAGAAGCAATTCACAGAGACAGTGAAAACCCAAAAGGAACTTTTGGCTTACCAAAAAGAAAAGAAGAAAAATTTTAAAATCCCCACTTATTTTGATGAAAATAGCATGCACTGGATGAGAAGAAAAACACATTTGGATCAGTGGCATGTGCTGGTAAGCTTTTGTCATAAAGATGCTGTCATAAGATTGGATTTTAAATCTATGTGTGTGTACGTGATCTGCTGAACAGTGAAGTTGATATCACTGTGATTATTTGTGGCAACAGTGTGGCTTTCTCTCTCTGCTCCTCAGACTTCTTCAGCATTATCTTGGGGATAGCATTTTACATCTACTCCGTGCAGGTAGGAGTGACTGCAATGCTGAGTATAAGTTTGACAATGCATCTGCAGCTATGTGTGGCAGAGGGCTCATGGCAGACCCATCAGTGGCAGCCCTTTAACTTATCTCTGAAAGAGGTAGGTGCTCATCATGCTGAAGAAAAGCCACTGTCCTGGGGAAGTGTCTTTCAGAGGTAATGCACGGATGAAGTGTCCACCAGGAAGTAGGGCTGGCAGAGATGGGAACACTGAAGCAAGCGGGGTTTGAGAAGACCTCTCTGGGAGCTGGTGAAGGCAGGTTCTACTGCCAGGAGAGGAGGTTGGAACTGATTGCGTGGTCCCAGTTTGTGCTGTGCAAAATTGTTCCGGAGATGGGGTTTGGTGTAAAGAGCCCTGGATGATGCTGCTTGCATCTCTGTTACACACTGCAGATCTATTTTCACCACAGGTATCAGCCAGCAGAAGCTATATCCTTTGTCAGAGTGTAATTGTCTTAACATTGGGAATTAACACCGGGAGTGAAAGACCAGAAGGCTGTATAATTATCTTATTTTTTCTTCCACTTTTAAAAAAAACCTCTAGATAATTAGGATGAGCAATTTAGGAAATCCTATGTGAGGCCCTGGCTCCATGGAAGACGGCAGCAGCTTTGCCACTGACGTAACTGTGACAGGATCTCCTTTCTAATATCTAGCCTTTTGCAATTCTACTTTGATATAACTTGTGGAAATCAATCTTCTGGTTATTTAGATAAAATATGGCTTTCTTAATCTACAGCAGCATTTTAGGACATGTAGTTATCCTATTGCTATGTTTTCTCATGATAATTATGCCTTGAGGAGTTAATTAAAAGTTCATCCCAGTCTATTCTTACATATGTATGTGCAGGTAAGCTGTTTTTCTGGACAGCCATAGCATTTTGGTGAGCAGTGCAGAAGTAGAAAGGCATTCTTGATAGAAGCTGGTCATTTTATTAAAAAAACCTTAAAAATATTTAATTAGTATTTACTTGGTGTTGCCTGGGAAGTCCGGAAGAGTAAAGGATTGTGTGAAAATCTGGAACAATTTTAGATCTTTGAATGATCTTGCTGATACAATAATTTAAACATGAGATTTCTGTTTAGGATCTATAGGATCCTCTGTAGGATGTTGGAGAAGCTATAAGCTTGATGTTTCACTGTTACCGACATTCTCATTTTAGCAAGCCTGCTTTTTCATAGGTCTCGTAGGACTGCTATTACAAAAGCAGCATGATGAACTGGTATCTCATTTCTGTGTACTTTATTAAATTTACAAGGAGACAGAGAACTTAACTCAGGGAAAAATATGTAAAAAATGCTTATGAAAAAATTGCTTAGTATATTTCCACCCCCCCCTACAGCTAGAGACAATGCTCCAAGAATAAAGTTCATGATAAATTTTCTCACTGCGTAATATAAAATACATCTTCCGTATCTTCCATGTATGAAACTCTCCAGGTGACTCTTCATCAACCTGTATGCCATGTTCACAGCTCTCCTGATTTAGGTATTGGCAGCCCATGTAAAATTAAATGACGATCAAATGTATACATTTCTGTAACCAGCCATTTCAAATTCCACGAATTGGTGCATTCTACATAAATAAAAGGACCTGATTTTGTGCTTTGAAATCAGTCCTTTGCCTTCTGTTTGCTGCACAATGCCATCTGACTTCTTAAAAACTGGCTGATCCTTTTTCCTCATCTGCACCTGCTCTGCTTCAGAAATATCACTTAGGGAAATCTTGGACTCGTTCTGTCTGCTCTGACGTTAGCTTTGCCATCAAAAGCAAGGAAGATGTGAGGTGAGAAAAAAAAAAAAAGAAGAATGTGTAATCCAAAACAAGGAGAGGGAAATGATTCATCTAAACAATCAGTGCATTTCAATTTCATTTGAAAAAAGAATGAAAGGCTCCTAGACCAGCGTGTGGGCACATTTCTTGCAAATAGACACATTAGCTGATATCATCAGCCTACACAGGCTGTAGACTTGCACTACCAAACCACTGAAGTGTGTGCTTTTCTTTAGGTATTTTGTTGTTTTACCTACTTTGTTGAGACAATTCAGATGTAGAAGTTTAAAGTTCTGTGCAATTGCTTTGAACTAGAGCCCTATAAAGAGATTTGATTTACAGCAACATAATGAGACTCAGCCTACATCATCCCCAACAGCTTCCCTCATCTTTAGCTGGAGTGAGCTTTGAAAACAGCTATGCCAAGGAAAAACTTGTGATTGTAAAATCATGGAGACTAATCAACAGGTAGGCACAAGAGGGCAAGGTGCCATTAGGTGACAATTAAGATTTGGCCATGGTTTATTCTTTCTAGAGATCTCTGTGTCGGCAGCCCAAGTCATCTCCCCTTCTAACTTTGAAAGGCAGTTACCACATGGCAAATTCCCAGGTGGCAAGGTGTTAGCTTCAAAGGTAAACCATTTTGCCATGACTTTTCCTACAATTTTTTTTTTTTTTAGAAATCATCTCACTGTGATAAGGGGTTTGATCTGTGTCTGTGTTTAGTCTCTGCTCCTTCAATTGTTCAGGTAAGGGAGGGAAGCCTGCTGTGTGCAGAAGCGAGGCAGGTATCTGGGTTGCCTCAAACTCCTGAGGTTGCACCTGGGAGGGAGAGAGAGACTCTGGTCTTTTACTGAGGTTGGGATCTCCAGAGTGTTTAGACTTGACCAGCCATGGTTATTGTGGTTGAGAATGAACTACATGATTTCCTCTCAGGACATTCCAGGACTAAGGACTTTGCGCTCCAGACCTTTGCTTGAAAGGCAGATCTTAAGAGGTTAGAGAAGTGAATGGGGAAGCCAAATGAACAGACAGAACTCTTTTAGTGCTATGTATGAGAAGTGAAGGGCTGCTTTCCCAAAGGATCTCATAGGAGTAGGAAAGAGAGATGTGGACAAGGATGATAAGGAGCATGGCTTTGTACAAGGAGAGGTTAAATAAACTAGAGCTCTTTTGCTTGAGAAAGAGATGATTGAAGAGGTTTATAGATCCTGAGTGGAATACAGAAGCTGAACAGAAAATGACTATTCTCCATTTCTCTCTCTACAAGAACCAGGAGGAATCAATTAGGAGGTCAGGGAATAAGTTCGAGTAAGCAAGAAGGAAATTCATTTTCATGCAGGGAAAGAATGGGATTCACTGCCAGAAGATGTGGTTATGCAAAAGGTCCTTGGCTTCAAGGATTAGACAAGATCATGAGAAAGTAGTTTGTCAAGGGGAATGACATTTGAGGATTTCTCTTCTGGCTTAGGGTATCCCTGAGATTGTGATTTCTGAGACATATGAGGGGACGGGCGTTGTGTATGTTCCCCTGGCTTAGGAAGAAGGGACTGCAGGAAAAGGAAAACTAGGAGAAACCAGCAGGAATGAAAAATGAGGAAAGGGAAGATGAAGGTCATAGCATCAAAAGCATGCAACTGCAGAGTGGGAGGGGATGTTGAGCACTCTGGCAACTCCCACTGCTCCCTGCACATGTCTGAGGTGCCAATGAATGTTGCCCTTCCCAGAGGCATGGTAGGAAAAGGGAAGAGATGCTGGTCCCTCTCAAACTTCTCCCTGCTAATGGTATGAAAGGCCAGCTTGGCTGGGGGCAAGATGTGATGTCAGGAAGACACCCACTGTTGGAGGCAGGGTCCTGGATCTGAGGGTCCCTCAGGCTGATCCAGTACAGCTGTTCTTAACCCTTGTACCACTGCACCTGCACAGGTACTGCTCTCTGGCTTTTGATGCAGTGGTGGGGTACCTTCAGAAAAGCGGTCATTAGAGTTTGACAGAAAAGAAAGAATCAAGGCAGTTTGGGACTATAGCTGAGAGCCACTATTCATTTAAACTAGTTTTACATTCTCTAAATAATACACTTGCAAATAAAATTTGTCTTTTCAGTAGATGATGTAGTGTAGGCTTAGTCTTGTACTGAGATGACTTAACTGCTCTACTCTAACTTCTCTTTTTTTCTTGTTACACAGGATCATTTACCTCTGGTCTCCCTGAGATAGTTCTTGAGGTCCCCATTCTCCTGTCCAAAGACAAGTAGATAAAATAATCTTTTTTTCTCACATGAGGGAACAGGTGTTCCTGTAGCTGTCCTGAGGAAGGACCCCTTACTCAGAACTTCTTGGTCCTCCTGTTGTCAGGGATCAAGCCAGGGGCACACAGAAAGATGGAGCTGTACTGCCATACATGTTAGAAATTATTTTACTTGATAAGTGTGAAATTACATCTAATTACAAAGTTAATGTAAGTGAATGTAATCAGATAATTACAATGGGTAATGACATGATATTTACAATTTATAATGATCTTGTTATTATACTGTATATAATGACATGATCAAAATTCTTTCTGGAGTTTTCCCCTTCTTTAATTGGCTTTTTCATAGAAAACAAATTATTTTTAAAGTTTTATAATCTGCTGAGTTCTTTACATTCTAGTATATAGGTTGAAAGTGTTCTTAAGTGGTTTGGTAGTATTGTGGCTATTTACTTAATATTTTAAAACAAAAATAAAAAATGCAGCAGTTCTTTTGAAGGTGTGGTACAAGAAAACCTTTGACAAAGTCTAATTTCCATTCTTTTTATTGCACACCACTGGAAGAAGTGAGCAGAATTGCAAATAGGAGGCAGCATGTGGGCAAAGCCCTCCTACCTTAGGTAGCAAGTGACCTTGGGGCTATTCTCTTGGGCAAGTCGTTTCACTTTTTTATGCCTTGGTTTCCCTATCTGTAAATGGAGAATGATGATACTTCATCTCGTCTGCAAAGTAGGTTGTAACATACAGATGAAAACTGACAAATATCACAAGGAAAGGAAATTAAGAATTCACAGAAGGAATGAAGACAGACTTTAATTGGAACGAAGGTCCTCTGCTTTAGTAAACACCAGGCTTGCCTAATTTATGAATATTGGTGCATGTCCCCTACCCCCTTCACACAAAGCTCAGATAATTGGTCTTTGTTCGGGGAACTGCCTATGGGTTGGAAGAACAGCAGGAGCTCCCTTTGTGAGTGCTTTGGGCCCAGCTCCAAAGGTCCTCTCAATACTGGTGAATTCAAGGCTGCTGCAAACACGAGGCCTGATTCATGTCACCCACGTTACACCACTTTTATGCCAGTGTAATTCCATTTAAAGTGATGGAGTTGCTCATACAACATAATACTGAAGTAATTCACCTGATTTCAGTGAAATTACTCTGGCATAGAACTGAAGTTAAACAAGGACTGATTGGAGTCTGTAGGGCTTGAATCTTAATTGCTTTCCGAAGCCTCCTGGGTATAAAATGCTAGTATTCTAACCTGTGAACATTTGACACCTTCTCTGCATGGAAGCAAATGATCCCACCAAGGCTGGTGCTTTAATCCTTCTCACCACTGCCTCATAATCCCTTTTTATGTTAGGATCAAAAGGGCCAAAAAGTGGATTCCAAGCTTGTGGACAGCACAGGAGAGCCCTTCTTTTCCTTTGGTCTGGCTACGTGAGTCCAGGGCAGATAGAACATAGAGGCTCCATCAGAATTGCTCCAACCAATTGGAGCAGCTAGAATAATGTTTGTCTTTTTTTCTTGGTTGCATCATAATAGTGACTTAAAGACTTCCCATACTACCCTCCTTCCTATAGCCTTGCTTCCACCTAAGTAGTATTACACCATCTCT
Source organism: Zapornia atra (assembly GCA_013400835.1). Taxonomy (NCBI): domain Eukaryota; kingdom Metazoa; phylum Chordata; class Aves; order Gruiformes; family Rallidae; genus Zapornia; species Zapornia atra. The sequence goes on from VZTU01013342.1 coordinate 87,416, forward strand.
CCTAACTGGTCTGATTTTTGTTATATGGTTACCAGTGTCTGGTTATTAGTGGATGTTGTGTGCATGGTATTACACTTTTCCAGTTGGACTCCATCCCACTCCTAGGAATTAATCTGGTTTGCTCTGTAAACTATCATGTAACCCTGATGTCGGTTCCACACACATTTGTGTCAATACACACAGATGACTTGCTCCTACTTCTTGTGATTGTTTGTCAGAGAGAAAATACTGAACAAGTGATTATTAGGTCTATCCTGATGACTTGCTCCTACTTCTTGTGATTGTTTGTCAGAGAGAAAATACTGAACAAGTGATTATTATTAGGTCTATCTTGAAGAATTTCTCATATAATTTCTCTTCATTCTCGTATTTTTGAGTGGATTAGGGTGACCACATTGTCTTAAGTAGAGCATCCTGTCAAAGAAGGGTATTGTGTTAGGCACTGCCTCTCTGAATTTTGTCTTCTTTTCCACTGTCTCTTGAATTACTTTCTTGGAGGCCATACTGAGAGTTCAAGCTACTCTTGGAAGAGTATCCTGCATATTCTTCTGTTGAGCCATCCCTCAAACTCCAGTACGGCAGTCTTTTCCTTTGCCAAGTCTCTTACCTCTGTAACTCCCTTAGGAGCAACATCTCTTCAGTTCTCATCTCTCCTTGATTTGATAGCTAGAGCCAGTGCTAGTGCTTAGCTTCCTGACTGCTGGAACTGCTATTTTTAATATTCAGTACTACAGCTAGTTAGCTGATAAATAAACACATAGAGGCACTCCGGCTAATCTACTGAAAATAGTCTGCCTTCCTGGTTAAACTGGATGCTCATCTTATGTCTAGAATTGAACTCGTGGGAACTGACTTTCCTGCTGAGTGTATTCCCTTAGCAGACCTGTTGGATTCTGACAGGTGCTGCAGACTTCTGATTTTGAAACAGTGCTGGCTTTCTTCCCTTTCTAACATGATGCATGAGTTAGGATAACAGACCATTGGGATAGATAAAGCCCGCCTTAAAGTTTGGTTTAGGCCTTTTATTTTAATGTCCCCTCTCTGGTCCAAGTGAGCAGACTGCATCATGTTAAATGTTTCAAAGGTGCTCAGGTTTCTCACAGATGTGCAGAAAATCTGGAATGACCATTCATGTGAGGTACTATGTTTGCTTTCATCCTTTCTTCTGCGTATTTCTTAATGGCTCCCATCTCAGTGCCCAAATGAAAACTCTCGACATCCACTCTTAGATATGAAGCTTGGTTAGCTTCCTGTGATGTAAACCATTTTTGGATCATCAGTGGATACTTGCACAATGAATTAACCACATCATATATCTTCAGTCATTGAGTAAGGCACTGGCTTAATTTCAGTGACCAGGTCTGCAGTCAGTAGTCTCAAAGGATATATATAAGGAGCCCAAATCAAACATGCCTGGTCTCCCTGCTATATTCTTTTTTCAGATATTTCTTGTGTTGGACTGCTGAACAAGAGCAGCATTGCCTGCTCTCCTGCCTTCCCTAGAAGAAGGTATATTATGATCAAATCCGTATAGCCTGCTGCTTTAATAGCCTGCTGTGAGTGCAAAACTATAGAAACTGCAGTTTACAACTAGGAGGGAAATTATGAATTCCAGGAGGTCTTGTGTTTCCTGGGTTGCATACAAGCACTCTTCTGTTGTTCATTAGAATTAATACTGTTTTCTTGTGCATCAGCAACATGAGATCACATTTTCCTAGTCTCATATTTCTGAGATTATACTGGGGCTAACTCCACAACTTACCTGGATTCAAACTGGTGTTTGACATAACAGAATACTGGCAAATTTACAGCCTTTCTAAAGTGTTCTGTCTTCAGATTCTAATTGAATATGTTTGTCTTTGGCTGCGACTCTTTGTTTGCCATTAAAAAACCCAAACAACAAACAAGCAAACCAGCAGGCCCAGTGTTTCAAATGCTATTCCTGCTGAGCGTGGCTATCTCACTTTTTACCTTCTCCACTCTTGTGAAGATAAAATGCCTATACTTTCTTTTCCTCAAACTCATCCTTCATATCCAGTTCCATATGGTTGGAGCTAGTGTTTATGAGATGGAAATTATGAATGTTGTTGAACAAGACACTTCTATGATAAAGAAGGTATGTTAAAAAGAGGTGAATTCAAGTTTTAGAAGCTACAGAGAAGGTTTTCTACAGTAATCAGGCGAAAGGACAGCCTATGTTGCTAGAGGAAATGAAGAACTCCGTTTGTTTAGCCAAAGGAAACAAAGGTTGAGAGGGGGAATTATTGTGCTCTATAGATATGTCAAGACAATAAGCATGAGAGAAGAGGAAAAGTATTTAACTAAAGAACAATATTGACACAAGAATAAAAGTCTGTAAACAACCTAGGAATACACTCAGATGAGAAATTAGAAAACGCTTGCAAACATCAGAGCCACAGGGCTTGGGAACAATCTTCCAAAGGGGCTGTGTGGGAGAAAAATCCCAACCACTTTCTGGATAGGAACAGATCAGTTTATGACATAATCTGCAACACAATCAACTAAGAGAACAGGGAATTGGGTTTGATGGTTCTGAAGTTATCTTTGAATCCAGTGTTAAAACGTAGATGCCTTGTGTTGATACGTAACCCTATGCCTCAGCTTTATCATTTGATAAATGGGGATAACACAATTAACTTATCCCATGTGATTATTTTGAATCATGTCTAGAGTATCAAGTATAGAAATTTGTTGGCATTATTATTGCAGTTAGGGAGCTCCAGAGAGGCACCAAACATTCAGAGAAAGAGTAAGAGTGGCTTGGGTTTATATTATAGATACATTGTATTCATATATTGCACATAGTTTGTATTTTATTTACCTAAAATTTTAATATACTTTTAATTTTACTTCTATTTTTATATGTAATAGATGGGATTTGGTGCCCATACTACACTAGTTATGGCATAAATATGCAATTGCTTATAACAGCTTTTTTAAACCCGTCTCTCTTATGCCCCACTAATACTCATCCTGTGTACAGTTTCCAGAACTCCTAAAGATCTGTTATAATGCTTTGTTCACACCTACGGCGCGCTCTTAAAAATAATGGGTTTAGCACTAAAAATCACTACAGCAAGAATAAAGATTGACAGGCTGATGTCACTCAACGTTCGATGTCTTCAATATCATATTGTTCAGGACACAAAGCTTGCAGGTGGTAGATACAAAAAAACAAATCCAAAGCAAAAGGGAGCTACCTTTGCATTCAGTTTTAGTTTATTCTCAGCAAATAAAGCTTTCTTCTAACCCTTCATAATAGTCACGTGTAGGGAGAGACTAGCTGATACCGTCCAGAAAGGACAGACTTGGCCGTTTACCACAAATTTGTGCTTTTCCAACTGCATTATTTATGAAAATATTAATTATAAATGAGGAACCTGCAGAGTGTGGCCAGAGAGCAGTGAGAAATGGAGAAATGCCCAACGGAGGAACGTGATCAGCTTGAGAGCGCTCCTTGCTACCGAGCGTGGCTCGGTGCTGAAAGGTGAATGCCGCTGATTGCTCTCGGTTCAGACCTGCAAGCTTTGCTCTGTCACCGAAGAGAAAGGAGCTTATCAGTTTCCTGTTGCTCCCAGGTATGTTTCCTCCTGGCAGGGGGGTTATGCATCAGGCCTCCTCTGCATTCTCCTCTGACAGCTCTCCGTTTTGTTTCCAGCGTCTCTATTAGCGGCAGGATTTTTTCCCTGCACAGTTTTAGTTTCAACAGGTGCCAGGGTTTGAACTGGTCAAAGTACAAAGATGCATTCATTCCTAAATTGCCACTATCACAGCCATAACTATCAAAGTGTTGCCATGCCACTTCCTAGGTCAATTTATGGCATAAATACCCTGTCAAAGGCACAATGATTTATTCATTCCCCTCAAAGATAAGTATCATATGGTGGGACTCATTATATGATTGATTTCAGCTTATTTGAATGATTGCATTGCTGATGGTGGACGCAAAGGGAGGCATCAGACTTCTGGGAACTAGACACATAACACCAGTGTGTTTTTCATGGGAGCACTTTCACTTGCATGTTAAATCTCAGGCTTTAGTACATGTCAGCTCCAGTAAGGTTACCAGAGCCCCTTTAATTAAAAAAAACCCCAACCAACCAACAACAAAAGCCCCCAACAACCAAAGCTGGTTTTGCTTAAAATCTACTAGAGACTTGCAAGGATCCTTGGAAATTTGTGCCTGTCACTCCTGATCTCTCCGATGGCAGTTAGTCACTAAGTGCTTGCCTCAGGGAGGTAGCAAACCTCAGGGAACAGAGCAGCCTGGGAGGAACAAAACTTGTGTGCTTTTCGCCGGCTGCTGTCAGATCTCAGGTCTTTGCTGATGGCAGGTGGAAAAGCGAGTGGATGACATTGGCTTTGCTGAACAATCACAGTGCCCCTCTGTGGTTCCACACGCCAGCAGTTACTTCAGTGCTGGTGGAGCCTCGTGAAGATCTAAGTGGAGTTAAACTTGGGCAGATCTGTTGTTTGGAGACAAGTGGGAACTTTGTTGTATAAAATAGGCAGTTGTCTTGAGAGGTGTGCCTACATGGCACATGCCACTTCACTGTGTAAATGTTGGGATTTGGTTTCCCTGCAGTAACAGTGTTTGGAAAAATCTGTTTTAATTAGCTGTTTGGCAGCAGAAAGCTAAACAAAACCAGAGTTATTATGGTGAGTGCTGTGAATTGGCTATCTAAAGTCCAGTGTCCTACATACCACTTCATTTCCTAACATCAAGCTGTTCAGAGAGTGTCTTCTTCTTGGTTGTTGAGAAACACAGAACCAAAGACTATTTTGGGTTGGAAGGGACCTTAAAAAACATCTAGTTGGAACACCCCTGCCATGGGCAGGAACACCTTCCACTAGCCCAGGTTGTCCAAAGCCCCATCCAACCTGGCCTGGAACCCTGCCAGGGAGGGGACAGGCACAGCTTCTCTGGGCAGCCTGTGCCAGGACCTCACCACCCTCACAGGGAAGAATTTCTTCTTAATATCTAATCTACATCTAAATCTACTCCCTTTCAGTTTAAACCCATTACCCCTTGTACTATCATTATATTCCCTTATAAATAGTCACTCTCGATCTTTCCTGTAGGCCCCTTGAGGTACTGGAAGGCTGCAATAAGATCTCCCTGGAGACTTCTCCAGGCTGAACAAGCCCAACTCTCTCTGCTTGTCTTCGCAGGAGAGGTGCTCCAACCCCCTGATTGTCTTAGTGACCTTCCTCTGGACTCACTCCAACAGCTCAGTATATTTCTTCTACTGGGGACCCCAGAGCTGGGCATAGTACTCCAGGTGGGGTCTCTGTGGAGCGGAGTAGAGTGGGAGAATTTCCTCCCTTGACCTGCTGGTCATGCTGCTTTTGATGCAGACTAGTATGTGGTTATCTTTCTGGGCTGCAAGCACACATTGCCATGTTGAGCTTTTCATCCACCAACACCCCTAAGTCTTTCTCCTCAGGGCTGCTCTCAACTCGTTCCCTGCCCAGCACTGACCCCATGAATGGAGAGTGAGTCTCCATTCACATTAGAGTTCAGAGCTGTACTGTGTTACTGAAGTAAATTTCCCAGTTGGCTCCACTTGCACTTGGTTTTGCTTTGTGGAGCAGTCTCAGAATAAATGAACTGGATTCCCATTCAAATTAAACTAAACTGGAAGATCAGTTCCAGATGTGCACCTAGTTGTCTCTACCCACAAATAGGCAGAAGACAGCTAGCCTTAAATGACCCTTCCACCACCCAGAAAAATACAACTCCCCTCTGAAACAGGCACCTTGAGAACATCAGGTCCTCAGTGCTAATTGCTTTGCTCACACTCATGCACGCTGCTGCTGACAGGGACATAACCTGTATGAGGCCTCTCCTGTGTCTGAAAGACTGGTATGAAAAAGTCCACAGCCTGACACTTTGTGAAAATGGCACGCAGCCTTTTCTTAGCTTTTCACACAAACACCATCTTCTATAACTGAAGTTTTGGGTAAGAGAGCTGGAGCTGGAGTGTAGTTTGAAAACTAGTATTAACAGCTCTGTCATCATCAGTTTCTGCCTTCGTGAAATACTCTTGCAAAATTTGGTGTTTTTTTTAAAGCAGCTTCCCAGTTTTGAGAGTGCAACAGAACTGAAGTTCAGTTAAGAAGTTTCCCTTATTGAACAACCTGTGCATAGAAAAAAAAATCAAAATGTAAACTCTAAAGAACCAATAGCAAATTAATGATTGCCTTTTAATTTTCTTCTATATTTTGTGTTTTGGACCTGTTTTCTTAACTTTTCAGGATTACAAGACTGAATAGGAAATGTGTATAGTTTAAAAACTCGCAAGTGGTTTCCCCTTTACATCCAGTCTCTTTCCAGGTTGCCCCCATGGAAGCACTGTTCTGTTTGTACTTGCAGAAACATTTCAGTAGATTCCCTGGAAATAACCAATCTCAGCTGATGTGACATATTTTGCAGAATCACATTTCCTCAAGTTTAAAGGGATACCTGCTTACGAATGGTGACTTGCAAAGCAATCTGCTGGGTCTGACCACAAGAGACTATGTCGCCCATGCATGCAGCAAGCGACAGGTTGCTGTGTACTTGCTGTTCCCTGGACCTTCTGATGACATTAGTTTATTTTCATCCCTCTTTCTCCAGAGTGATTGCAAAATAAAGCTTAAACTCACGGATAGACATATGCACGATTGATGTGTTTTACCTCACGGACCATACAGAAATATTGATGTGGTTTTATCTGTTCGATCTTGAACCAGTTATTATAGCTCCAGAGAACCCTGATATTAAGCTGCTCTTTGAGTCTTATCCAGGCATAATGTGCTGTTCAGTTGAAAGGCTGGCACTGTGAAGAAGATGCAGAGGGTGTAATCACAGCCATTACAGAGAGCCATCAGTGGAGCCAAACCTACACTTTCCACAGTCAGCAGTAGGCAGCTAGATGAAAAGGAACTATTAGAAACCAAACCTAGCACTCGATGTGTAATAAATGGCCAAGAGAAAGCCTATTAGGGAACTGTTTCCACAAAAAGGCAAAATGCTGTCATATAGGAAAAAGAAAAGATTCTGTGCTAGTTTAAAAAGGTCAACTTTTCAGGATTAACTGACAACATTGATATTGGAAATCTGCCACCCTTACCATCACCACTCGTATCTTCAAATCCTGCCCTCCAGCCTTTGTAAGGGGGCAGAGTTTATCAAAGGGATGTCTTCATTATCCTCCCTTCTCCCTGTTTGCCTCTTTTTTTTTTTTTTAATGATTTTATTTTTTGGAGGTGAATTATCTTTAGGGTCATTTTTATGTAATTTGTATTCAGTGATTAAAAGGACCTGGAGCATTCCAGGTATTTTTGATGCTTCCAGTGGACTCTCCCCCTCTTTCGTCCTCCCTGCCAACAGCGCTTAGGGAAAGTGCAGTTCCTCCCTCCTTCTCAGCATGGGGAAACATCAGTGACTTCCTGAGCAGAGTCTCTGTGGGGAACAGAGGAGGTCAAGAGCAGTGTTAATAGTTACCTACAAAAAAAGAGGAGCAATAGCCAGTGAGGCCAAGCATCATTTAAAGTCAATGTTTCTGAGAAGTTTTTATTCACATCCTCTACGTGAGAACCAGTCCTTTTCAACAGATCGTGGAATCATAGGGCTAGGAAATGTCTCGACAGGTATTTACCCCAGCTGTCTGTGTCAGGCATACTTTGTGCTAAAATGAGAAGTGTTTAATGTGTTCTTTGATGCTGAGGTCTCTGTGAGCTCTATAGGGGACTGAATTTAGTATCATCCTCCCTGCAAAGAGATTTCTGCTAGTTTTAAGTAGGTGATGGATGTAAACAAAGCACCTTGATAAGTGAGAAATCCTTAGAGACATGAACATTCTCACTGGCCAAGTCCTAAAGATCTGGTTCAGTATGAAGGCTTAGGATGGGATAAAGAGAACAAAAGGGAGAAGATGGGAGGTGTAGATGGAAACCCCGCTTTTGTTGTTCTGGAGCTGCACTAACAAGGCTGGGACTGCCCGAGTCCTTTTTAACTAACATAATACATCATTGCCCTCAGCCCATACATGATACTATATGAGGCTTATGAAATATCATGGGTTTTTTTCTTTTTGAACACTCCCACATCTCTCTTTTTCATATGATTCAAGCTCCAAGCACGTGTGCAGATACGCTGTGCAAAATATTGCAAGGGCTGATCTTAGGACTGCAGGTATAATTAAAGCTAGGATTCTCCAATGGCCTGTGTTATGTAACCTGTTTTCATTGAAATTCATTGGTATTTGGATAACCACCTCCCTTAGGCTTTTAAAAATATCCCAGCAGAACTATGATCATCAGAAAAGAGGACCCTTTGAATGCCAGTAAAATTAATCTAATCTTCATTAAACAACTTAGTGGCTTGGGGTTGATATTGCTCTAAATCTTGTAAACAGAACACATAGTTATTAAGAGAATTATAGTAAGCTTATGTGAGAAGAGTAGAAGCAGGAGTAGAAACTAGAGTCATGGGCTGAAATAATGGATGACATAGTTCCAGAGATTTATGCAGTGAAATAATAGATATTGCAAATAGCACTCCAGGTATACAAAGGAGCTCACCCCAAAGGATTTTAACCCAATTTCTGTAATGAGTTCATTCCAGTAAGCTGAGGACTCCTTCAAGTTTTTTCAAACATTTCAAAATGCAACACAGATAAGTGATTTTTATGTACAGTGACATTCCCTGTACATGCAGACACATTAGTTGACACCACCATAACCTTTAATATAAAACCAAATGAAACTGTTGCTAATTCAGGTCCTAAAAACCTGAAGCATCACATGCTTTTGTAAGCTGAGAGTTGCACTTTATGTGTGAATTCTCAAAGGTGAGCGGTTTATCACCTCTTTTATGCATAACCCCTACTGGATCCTTAAATGTGAATATTTTCACTCATCTGCACATGTCATTATGGGCTGTCAGGCAGTCTCAGGGCTGGATTGCAAAATTTTGCAATCTCTACAGGAGGAGGTGGTATGTCTCAGTTTTTATATAAGACCTGGGTAGTTTGAGGGTTGACCTGTCCTGAGGGATGCGAGTCAATTCCTGTGTCTACCTGAAATGCTTGAATTCCAGATCACCCTGTGGGGCGCTCTCTTCTTCAGCCCAGTGAGGTTTGGCTGTTTTGCATCCCTCCCTCTCTCATCCAGATTGTTTGAAGCTGTTCTTTGCATGGAAGACCTTCTTAGCTGAACAGAGGAATGAGACCGACTGCAGCTTTCTGATCTAATGGGTACAGTTTGCTCTTGAGCAGGCTAAATCCCAAGGTCTGCTGGTACCTCTCATCTAATGCCGGTTGCAGGTAAAATATAAGAGTATGTTTAAGAACTTAGAAGAACAGGGGCTAGTAATTAGCTTTTCTTCCTCCTGGAAAAATCCCTGTTCACACACACACTCCTTCTCAGTGAGTCTTTTAACATTATGGGTGCAAAGGAGCTGCTTCAACTGGAAAACTCCTCTCACACTCTACATTCACTTCAGAAATATTTGTATTCCCATAGTATGGCCTTTTTTTTCCAGGAGGTAGCCTTCTGCCATGCTTTGAGATGCATGCTCTTACCAATGTTGATTTTTACATTGTGGTGGCAATGGCAGAATTTTTTGGCTCCATACTATAAAGAATGAGCGTAAGTCTTCCTCTGCTTTTGAGAGGTTTGGTCCCCTTTTCAAGGGGAGAAGCAGTATGGGTGGTGACAGAGCTGGTAAGGGTGAGAGATTCTGACCACGGCACTCCAAAACTCATTCCTACTTCTTGAAGTGGGGGGGGTGAGGAACATGGGAATAGAGGGGAGCCTTCCAAATGTGGGAAGGGGCAAGGGATACTGCTGGAAAGAGCATTGCTGGGAAATGTGGTTATGGTGGTGAACACTTCTGGGAGGTGGTTTCCAGTGCAGTGAGCCAGGCTGTTATCAGCATGGCTTTGTGGATGTACATCCTGGCAGTGTTGAGAAGACTGACATTTCAGAAGCAAAAAATTTACCCTCATTCCTTTTTGTGAGCTACTGAGAAGCTTTGTTGACTCCTTACAGGAGGATATGTCTGGCAGGCTTTTTCAGCCAGGTAGGGCTGGTAGGTGGTTGCAGTGTGTTACTAGTTAGGGGTAAAAAGGAATTGAGGGATGAAGAGGGGAAAATGAGATGAAAATCCCAATGAGATGGGAAAAATATTGTGATATACAGTATGAGCACAACATGTGTGTGGTGGTTCAGCCCCAACCAGTGGCTGAGCACCACACGCCACTCGCTCACTCCTGAAGGAGAAACAGAGTCTCTGTTGGTTGGGATCAGGACGACTTACAAAAGTACTGAAAGGAGAACAATAACAGCCTGAGGTAAATTTCACTTATACCCTGTGATAACAGAGGACCTTATTGACCTGACGATCACACAGAGTACTGCATAACATGAGGACCAACCCAACATCCCAGCCGCACTCAGACTGCCCTGGAGGCACTCAGCAGTGCCCCTCCCCAACTAGTCCCTTTTATGGGGAAGTGATGTCAGGTGCTGTGGAAACAGCCCGGGGATTAATTCAGTTTACCTGGGCTGGCTGCTTGGGGAGGTTGACTCTGGCCTGGCCAGAACCAGAACAATGTGCCTTTGTATCTGATTTTCACAGAACAGAATCACAGAGTCTGATGGTCTGAAAGATCATGTAGACCAACCCCCCTGCCAGAGCAGGATCGCCTAGACTAAATCAAACCGAAATGTGTCCAGGTGGGATTTGAATGTCTCCAGAGAAGGAGACTCCACAACCTCTCTGGCCAGCCTGTCC